>CAUYQV010063971.1:0-153779 GCA_963574575.1 Galagoides demidoff
TGCCTGGCTATTTTTTGATTGCAGTTGTCATTGTTGTTTAATAGGCCCGGGCTGGGCTCGAACCCACCAGCTTTGGTGTATGTGACTGTCACACTACTCATTGAGCTATGGGCACCACATCTTATTGGCAATTTTTCTACATAGTATTTATTTACTTATTGTTTCAGAATAATGTGAGGATAATTTTAGGTTACCATGTTGGCATTTCTTAAGTAGCGTCCCTACTGTAGTTGCGTCTCAATGGGCACTGTAGAAGGGGGTATGACAACTCTTGGGTGCAGGACCCTCTGCTCAGTGTTTAGATACTGAGCTTGTAGCAGGAGGATGTAGTAATGGCTGGAAGTTTTGAAAATTGACTGAATCCTGAGTGCATTTCTGATGTTACTGTCATGTGTAGCTTTGCCTTGCTTCACAGACTATTGGAATAGAAATGGTAGAGATATAAGATAAATACACTTTTCTCCTCTACTATTTATAAACTCTAAATTCTCAGAATAAGTAACTTCAATTCCTATTCTGCTCATATAATTGTGAGGAAATTGGAATCATCAAATGTGTAGTGGAGATGAACTTTGCTCCTCTCTCCTTCTCAGAATATCCATCCAGATTGGACTTGACTGAAAATGGTTTTAAAAGCAATGGCTAGACCATAGAATAGCAAAATCTGAGGAAATGAAAATGCACGGACTTAGTCTGATACATTAGTTCTCTCAGTGGGGGAATTAAGCAAGAGAGGTCTAGCTTACTATAAAAATAAAAATCTTAGTATAGAGAATCGGGCTTCTATAGGATATTTAGTATAACTCTACCCCCTAGGTGGCCTAATTAAAGCCATGAGCTTCAAAACCATGGCTGTGGACAAATATTCCTCTAGAAACTGGTTTTATAAATATTTGGAGACAGTTAATTTTTTAAAACGTTGTTCCAAATTATAATTAGTCTGGCAAATGTTCAAATCCAGCTAACCCTTCCAGCTGGAGACAGTGAGACCGAGCACATTCATCTCACTGCTGTGAAATCTCCCCTAAATGCTCCCTGATTTTGTTTTAACGTGATTGATTTCTCATGAGCTGGTAGTCACCTTCTAATTCTTATCAGTGACTAACTCTGACTCTTCTCCTTTCACACATACCTCAAAATTTTTCTCCTAGGTTAAACATATAGGATTTAATAATAATTTTTCATATCTCCACTAACGTGGAAATAACAGAACGAAAAAGTATCGGTCCACAAAGGTAGAGATTATATGACAGTTATAGTAACAAACAAGAGAGGCTGACAAAATGTACACGATGGAAAGACTTGATTTTGTGCAAGTAGAAAGGTAGTGAAAAATGAAATTTATAGGCTGTCAAAAGGGACGGCCCGTAAGAAACCAACAGCTTTATCCATGGGCTCCTGGAAGAGCTAGGAACTGGAGGCAGCAGATAAGTCTGAAACTGGGATAGATACCAGAACTGAATATTAAAAATGGTATAAAAAGTGTGTAAGGAGCTGTGGATGGCCAAGATACGTTCCCCAGTCCTGAATAGCCAAGAAGGTGTTCTCGCTTTCCCTGACAGGAGATAGATATTTTCTCTGTAGCAAAACTGAGTCATGGCTCAGTCACTTACAATAATGTCTTCCTTTGACAATCATTGCCCAGACACAAGGAGCTTCCAATCATCATTTAATTGTTTCCTTCTTAACATAAATAGGTAGTCTAGGATCCCTGATGGGGAAGCCTCTGATATAATATTCAGTAACAAAAAGTAACCACAAATATTTTTTTTTTAAAAGGAGAACATAAAAAGCAAAGAAAATGTGTGAAGCAAAAGAAAATTTTGCAGATTTGTCACTGATACAAAGAGATCTCAGAAATGTTAAAAATCAGAAATTACAAGAGAGAGTTGCTTTTTACAAAAGAAATAGGCAGAATATAAGAAAGAGCCCCTGAGATGAGAAATGCATATGATAACAAGTATAAAAATACTTAATAGCAATTGATATTATTCAGTTAATATTTACGAGAAGTAAATATTTTTTAAAAGATAAGAAAATTAAATCAACAATCCAAAATGGCCAAGAATCAACTAGCAGGAATTTCAGAAAGAGGAAAAAAATAAAAAAGAAGGACATTTCAAAAAAAAAAAAATGCACAAGAGATTTCCCAGAACTGAAGACAGAGAAAGCTACTGAGTCCCCAATTCCAAAGCCGTTCAGATATAGAATTTTTTAACAATATAATAAATTTATTAATTTTTGAAATAGAAGATGAAGATGTGATCCCAGTGAGATCCTGAGAGGGGGAACATTACATAGTACAGTCTTTTCCACATCTAACTAAACATTCTTAAAGTGTCCATATTCTAGGATGAACTTGTGTACAATGTGACTTAAGGGACAGACAGTCTTTTCTCATCTAAAAGTCATCACCAAGAAAAGATTAAAAAAGAAAGAAAGAAAAGAAAAAAACCATAAAAAATATAAGTCAAAACCACAAATAACATATATGATATCTGGTATCCACATCTGAGGTTGTTTGTGACAATTTGATCTGCAGGTTTACTGCTTATAATTAGAGCATTCTGATGCCAAGTCTGACTGTTGTGAGCATAAAGATTCATACATGCAATAAGCAGAACATTTAAATCTTCTAACCAAAAGAGGATTTTCCCTTTCATTTAGGGGGAGAAAAACAGAACAGCATACTTGCTAATCTGAGTGCAGCCAATTCTGCATGATATACAATGAACCAAAGACCGGAAAGTGACTAGGCTTCTAAAGAATCTGAGTAGCCAGGAAATTGAGTGATAATGCAAAACTGTTGAGAGGCAATTATTTGAAATCCTGAATTTCACAAAGACTAAACTATCAAAACAGTGTGAAAAGAAAATTAAAAAAAAAATGTTTTCAAACATGCAGAGATGCAGGGGCCAGGCACAGTGGCTTAGGGGCCCATTCCTCCTTCAGGGAGGCTGAAGTGAATGGACTGCCTGAGCTCACAGGTTTGAGACTGGCCTGAGCAAGAGCAAGACCCCATCTCTAAAAATGGCCGGGCATTGTGGTGGGCATCTGTAGTGCCAGCGAGTCGGGAGGCAGAGACAAGAGAATCACTTGAGCCCAAGAGTTTTAGGTTGCTATAAGTTGTGATGCCACCTCAGTCTATCGAGGGCAACAAAGTGAAGAATCTGTCAAAAAAGAAAGAAAGAAAAAAAGACAAGAAAAGAAAAGAAAAAACATGCAGATGCAAAAACTTTACCTCCCTGCACTAATTCTTAGAAAATTATAGAAGGATGTGTTCCCACAATACAAATAAGTAAAAAAGGAAGGATTCCAGGAAATGGGGAAGGAGAAGGAAATTTATAGTATGATAATAAAGAAATGTCCCAGAACCATACCAGTTAAGTACATAAAGAGCAACAGATTCAGGTGGTGCAGGGCCAAGGAATATGGCAGACCACACATCTTCATGCAGAAACGTGAAAAAACAAAACAAATCAGCTGATATGTTTGTCTATTTGTGGGAGAGTTTTCCAGTTTTACTAGAGCATATGATGAATCAGTGATAGCTACTTAGAAAATTAAGCAAACAGAAGAATGGGGGACTATTTGGGGGAGGGAGTAAAGAGTAAAACAAAGAAAGTAAATGTGATCATAGTACGCTAAGCAGCTCAACTACGGGCAATATTTATAAAATCAGAGTGGCAAATATTAAATATTATTTAACCAAAAATGTTGATAGATGAGTGTGGAGGAATGAAGAGTAAAAAAACATATGTATGGTACATGATGTAAGAAAAATAAATCCTCATATAACACTAGAAAGTCAGTAAACACAGTCAGTTCAGTATCTGAACTTGAAAATCAAGAAAAAAGTATAATTAGAATATTATCTTGAAAGATAACTACAAACACCTAAGTATACGATCATGAGAAGGGCTGGGAGATATTGTTTTGGGGGAGCACCGCTCAGGAGTAAGGAGAGGTGAAACAGAAGCACTGCTCTTTCCTTAAAGTCCCACAGTACTGTCTGCCTTGCTAAAATATCCACATATATGAACCAGAGAAAATTAAAGTATGATTGAAAAACGTGGGAGGACATTTCAGACTTCCTGGAATATACTGACAATGCTTTCAAAGCCACCCAGATCTACCAAAGCACAGAAAAATGAGAGATTAAAATGATATTTTAGAAACTAGTTTTCAGAGCAAATCATGCCTTTATGTATTTAAATTATGTCTGATTAAAATGAACTATTAGTGAATCACAAATATGATGAATTTGTTTTTTAGGTGTCAGGACTATCTCAGTGGATAGGAAATAAATTATCTCCTCTGGGTTCATTACCAGTATGGCTAATAATTCTAATAACTTCTTTGATGGTCACAACTTTAACAGAGGTAGCCAGCAATCCAGCCACCATCACCCTCCTTCTCCCGATACTATCTCCTTTGGTGAGTATCTCATTCGTCAAGGCAGTGTTCTACTCTGGAATGAAGGTTTTCATGTTGTATGGAATCCTTTTTGGCCTACCTGTGCCTCCTTTAAAGCAACTTCTACCATGGTCTTTATTTGCATTAATGCTGTTCTGTGACCTTGACTCAAGAGAACTATTTTCAAGTTTTCGTGTTGGAGCAGCATGATCTTAAGTGACCCACCTACATTCTCAACCCAGTTTTTCCATTTGTAAATAAATAAGAGGGGCAGACTAGATCCGTTCCAGTTCCAGTCAGAAGACTTGGAATTCAGTGTTTCCCGGCAATGTTAGCACTTAAATCTCTAGCACAGACATTTCTCCCTCCAGAACATTGCTCCTAAATTTCTGAAAAGTGCTTCATGTAAGTGATTTGCAAATGAGTGAAAAACTAGGCTTATACTTTCAGGCTTCAGGCTTAAATACCTTCTACGTGATTATCAACTGCCAAAGGAAGAATAATGGAAAAGGAAAATAAGAAATAGGTTTGCTAAGAGAGAGAAAGATTGTAATTTTTTCTTCTCCCCACCTAGGCAGCAATTACAAGAAAGAGTTAGCTTTAAGTAAAATGTTTTTCTCAGTGGTACGGACAAGTCTGGTGGAAAGAAAGAAAGCTCTTTAAATTAAGAAGGATTGTCTTTCTGGAACTGTTCTGCCACAAACTCAAAGGGCTTATGCTGGTGTTCTTGACCTGCTGCTTCAAATTAGGAAAAAAATATATTGATAAAATATTATTTGGGGTTTTTCTCTTTTTCCTTGTTTTATTTCTCAACATGGAACAGTTAAAAAACTATGTGTTGAATTAAGAATAGTAGTAACTCTTCTGTAATGACCCTTAAGAAAATTGTAAATTATATATGTCACAGCGGCAGTAAAGTTAGTAGTATAAGGGAATGCTCAAAAGCCAGAGGGACCAGAGACTCTACCTAAGTTCTTCACTCACCAGCTACATGCGTGGGCTGGTTATGTTACCCTGTCTGGGCCTCTGTTTCTTCATCTGTGACTTAAAGCTATAGTAGTCACCTCAGCAGATTGTTGTGAAAATTAGTATGTATATATAAATGCGTATGTGTCAATTATGTTATCTGTTACATATAATTATATAAACATATGAATATATATGTATATGTAAACATTTACCTAGCACTATACTATATAGCACCTAGCACTATATAAATAATATATGGTTGTTATTTTTATTTAGTGTTTGGAATAAGTGATAGTTTATTTTTTAAATGAACTGGACTATAATGTTGAAATAGGCATCAATAACTATATAAACAACAAGAGGAACAGATATTTTCTAAAAAATATTGTTCAAGTTATAACTGTAATTATGTGTATAATTTTATGGCATGAGATTGTAGCAGCCCCTAGGGCCCCTAGGGCCCTGGTCTCCATGGCTGCAGGAAGGAACCAGGCGTGTTGCGGATTAGAAGTACAGGCTTGCAGGAGGCTGGCTAACCTTGATTGCAGGGTAGCCCCGAGCAACCTCCGCAGTAGCCTTTTATTGAGACCGTACAAGACAGGTGAGGGGAGTATTAGACAATGACTACGTGCCTAAGGATTGCCATGGGTCCTGAGGGTCCACCCCCAGCTGTAAATCATCTTGGTCAGAAGTCATCTGGCTCTTGGCATCCTCTACATGAGATTTCAACCTGCTTTTTGGAATGCCTATTTTGTTTGTTAATTTTGATGTTTGGTGCCTACACTTAAAATTTGACTTAGATTCCTTTTGTCGTTTACAACAGGCTGAGGCCATTGAAGTGAACCCTCTCTTAATCTTGATACCTTCTACTCTCTGTACCTCATTTGCATTCCTCCTACCAGTAGCAAATCCACCCAATGCTATTGTCTTTTCATACGGTCATCTGAAAGTCATTGACATGGTGAGTTACCTGAAAGAGTACTATCAAATCCAACGCACAGTTTGTGTGTGTGTGGGTGGGCGATGTCTCAAATTATCTTTTTTTTACACACCATTCAACCACCAGGAAAAGAATGGCCTGAGATCTGTTTATAAAGGTGTGTGCGTGACTGGTCATAAAATTGTCTTTAAGAGGAATAACCAAAAGTGAATATGCCATTAGAATTTATGATCACAAATGCAGAGACACTTCAATACATCAGTAATGCCCTGGAAGAAGGAAAAGAGCAGTGAACATGCTCGACACATCAGCTTAAACGTAACCTGTCAAGGTCAGGATCTATCCTGACACAGGTCAAAGAAAAGAATTGGGTGAATGAAATCCAGCAATTAAAATAAAACTCTGCTTTGCTATTACAAATATTTATGCAATCAATATTGGCTCTGAATGAGATGCTGGGTCAGTGCCTGACTAATAAAAAGGCATCTTTATTGTTGTAACTCTAAGAATAGAACCTGAAACGAAAACCCAAGCAAGTGATAATGGAGAACGTAAGTGATAAAACGTGCGTATTTTTATCAAATTATGAAAGTGATGGTAGGTAAGAACTGGCTCGAGAATATTCTAGTCAATCCACAAATCTTCATCACAAAATTCCAAACCAAGCCAAATAAGAATATAACCAAATTCAGGGAGTTTCCTATGCAAATGCACTTCCAAGGTAAATCCCAGTTCCCATTCTCCTTCATAGATTGGTGTCCCTAAACCTTGCAACAGAAAAATTCTGGAGCTTTCTCTATACAGTAATTTCATTATATTCATTTGCTAATAAAAACATGCATAATACAGTATAAGTAATGCCCAATGTACATGTATTAAAAGAATAACAAGACTCTGGAATTAATGAGTGGTTTGCATGGATACAGAAGAAAGTCTCTATAATAATTACCACTAGGTATCCCCCTTTTACTTTTGGACTGTGTGTTTTATCACAGAGAATGCAGGGATAATCTAATTTTCTTTGTAAAAGGACATACAGTTAATATTTGTAGTTGTTAATTCAACTACTCAACTCAGCCTTGTATCATGAAAGCAATCAAAGGCAATATATTAATATCAACAAACAGGCATAGTTGCAATGTCTAATAAAATGTTACTTACAAAAACAGGTCAAGGGCAGTTTTATAATCTCTATTTTAATAGAAGGCAATTTTGAGATTGTTTAATGGGTGCTAGAAAAACAATATAAAAGCTAAAAAGATGTGAACTCTAAGAAAGATGAATAGATGTTGCATTATAAAATCTGAATAAGATAACATAAAAGGGTAAATTAATAGTAAATTGAGTGAATATGAAGGATACAGTTATATGGTGCCAGAGTCCCATCCCGGAGGCGGGATCCATTAAGACCTGTGGATCTGGTAGAGATTAACTGAAGAAAAGTAAAGTTAAAAGCAGTGAGAGATAAAAAGACAGGACAGAAAAAATAGAATTTTCAAAGGTGGGGACACAGGGGACCACCATTAGCTTGTGGGGTTCCAGTGAATGGCCCTGAGTGTTTGTTCCATCAATAGCTTTTATTGAAGGCTATTATCTCACTTGACCCAGAGGGTAAGCTGAGGAAGGGAACAAAAATGTCAGCAGTTTCTCTGAGTAAGCATGTTAGTTCTTATTCTACCTATAATCAACTATAATCATTAATTTTAAGGGTCTGAGCAGTCTTGAGAAGTCTAAAACCTGAGCCTTGTGTGGGGCAGCCTCCTGTCTGTGGTTACAGAGATTAATCCCCACTAGCTCAATGTGGAGCAGACATGATGGAGTCAGGCTCCTCTGAAGAATCAGTGAAACAGAAGAATTTTCCTCTGATCTCCACCCAGATGGGTTTTCATCTGTGATAAGTGGGTACAAGCCCGTCCTGCCCATATGTCAGGGCTTGGGCTGTTCCCTTGATCTCTGCCCTGGCCATAATACAAATCCCCACAATGATTATTTGCTTTAATTGTTGACTGGGCAGGGGACTACTCAGTTGGTTTTCCCCCCAGGCCTTGAATGCAGTTTCCTTCTAAGGCCATTACTTCTTCAGAGTGTTCACAGACCCAGCAGGGGTGTTGGCAAGCTGTACCCCTTACCCTCCAGCCTTCTAGTACAAGCTCAGATAAGTAATTTAGCTGCTGGTTTAAAAGTTAACTAGCTAAACTGTTTTTATCCCACCTTGTTCAGCTTATTTCTCTGTTTTTCCCTTTTCTGGGGGTGTTTTCCCTTGCCAAGAATGCTGTTCAGGCTCAAGGCAGCTCAGATCCTTAAATCTCCCTTGCTCAGCTTACCCTTTGGGCTAAATGACATGATAGACTTCAGTCTCCATTCTGCTTGCACTAAATCTAATCCATTGAAATACAAATCTATAAAACTCAAATTCTGACTTAACATGAAATGGCAGGTTTGGAAGGTGACTTTTTCTAATGAGAATGTCTTAGGTATCTTCCTGGAACCTCTTTGAGACTCTCCAACTAAAAGATTTTATTTTGGCATGAGCGGAGAACAACCTCTGGTTTTAAGAAATGACAACAGTTTATACTAATCATTTAGGATACATGTACTTCTGGCATGTACTTTCTACAATAGTATTCTAAATCTCTTTTGAAATAATGCCATCTATGCTCTTTCCTATTCAAGGTTAAAGCTGGACTTGGTGTTAATATTATTGGTGTTGCTGTGGTGATGCTTGGCATGGCTACCTGGATCACACCCATATTTGACCTCAACACTTATCCTTCTTGGGCTCCTGCAATTAGAAATGAGACCATGCCATGATAAGCACAGGAATTCTGACTATTTTGTGGTGACTTTTGGGAACCATTAATAATTCACTGTGAAATGTGGCTCTGAGTAACTGATGACACCTTTAAATCAGTTTATGGTGCAGCTGCTACAATCCCAGTGAACATCCACAACCTGCTGGCATAACTCAGAGTCCACATTTCCTTTGAGATGCAACCAAAGAACATCTAAACACCTTCATCAGGAAGCTAATGGTCCAGACTTTTCTCATGGACCATCTGTATCGTGTTTCATCATAAGAATAATTTATAAGTTGACCTTCAAACAGATTAGCCCGTTTGCTTCACCCACCGTTAGAATTCAGCATAACATTTCAAACATCAATGTATTATTTCAAAAACTTCCCATGAAACTAAAAATAGAAAATAAAATATACAAGTTAATTAGGTACTTGTATTATCATTTCTACAGTGTTGCTCGAAGGAATTTGCAGAGAAACTAAAATCATGGTCATCTGGTGACACAGAGAAAAGTTTAATCTAAATGAAATGTTCATTTCCTCATTAAAAAAATCCAACTGGATTATTCTTAATATATACATATAGTATAACAATTTAAATTGAAGTAATAATTTCAAAAATTATAGCTGAATCTACTAAATTACAAAAATCTCACAAATAAGGATTCATTTCTATTGGACCTTACAGTTACATTAATATTATTCATATTTTTATGATCTCAGTGCACTGAGAAATGCATTTTATAGAGTTGTGGAAAAGGCTTGTTATGATTTGTAATACCAGCACAGTATAGAAAAGAAAACAAAGCTGAACATCATCTAACTGTTGATTTATGTATATGTATAATAATTTTCTTATATTTATCTTATTTCAAAAATACATAATTTCTTGTGTTTAAAAAAGAGACATAGAAGGTTAATGAATTTCACTGTGTAGACAGATATAAAGGTCACATAGTTCCATTACATTAACACTGAAGGAAATATCAGAAGGAAAGTACAGAATAAAAATTGAAACTGTTGACAAACTTGTGAAAGACAAAAATAAGCCATTTACTACCAAACCGAAAGAGAAACAACCTGAATATTTAAAAAAGTAGGATAAGAGTGGCCTTATAGCAGTCAGGATGAGAAAAAGAGCAAGGTCCCAAGCACCCTGGTGTGATCACAACACAGTGTATACAGGTATGAACATATCGTGCCCCTCCCAAAATATACACACCTATTACACACCAATAAATAAAAGTTTTAAACAAAGTCTCTTGGCATTTGAAAATTAGACTAAAGAAAAAATGACAACCAAAACAAAATAACGTGCACAGTTAGAAAAAGGTGTAGATATTAGAGCATAGTAATTCTCATGCTAAAAATAAAAATGGAAGATAGGGTCAAAAAAGTACCTTTACAGCTCAGCACTCACAGCACAGTGGTTACAGCTGGTGGGTTTGAACTCAGTCTGAGCCAGCTAAGCATAATGGTTTGTGGGTTTGAACTTGGTCTGAGCCAGCACAGTGGTTACAAGGCTGGTGGGTTTGAACTTGGTCTGAGCCAGCTAAGCAACAATGACAACTGCAACAGAAAAATAGCCAGGCATTGTGGTGGGCACCTGTAGTCCCAGTTACTCAGGAGGCTGAGGCAAGAGAATCTCTTAAGCCCAAGAGTTGGAGGTTGCTGTGAGCTGTGACACTACAGCACTCTACTGAGGGTGACATAGTGACACTCTGTCTCAAAAAAAAAAAAAATACCTTCGCTATTTTTAATCTTTATTGGCACATTTTCTAGATGTTACAGATTTGGTATACTTTGTATAATATGAATAATAATATTTATTAAAACATTCTTGAAATTAAATATAGTAAATAGGGTTTTTACAAATAACATGTATTTCTTTTTAAAATATACATGAGTTGCCCATGTGCATTATTTGTCTAGGTTTATTAGTTGGTCAATGAAAAATTCATCATTTTTTCAAAGAAAAATTTGTCTAGTTAAAGCTTAAAATATAATATTGCTGCTTTGTGTAATCATCTATATTCGTTCTATTCACTTACTCCTTTCTTTATCATATTTTACACATTTTTTTATGATCCATAGTATTTATTACATTTATGCCTTTTTCCTAGTTGTTAAATTTGTCACTACTGAATTATATTGTATGATGGATACATTTTTATTTAAAAGAATAAAGTGGCTTTTCAAATTATAAAGAGTATGTTTTGGTATCAAGAACATAATATAAACATTTCTGTTTGAATAATTTTAAAGCATTACTTCCAACCAGATGAATATAGAAAAAATATTCAGTTGAAATGTATTTAATTAAGCCATATAGTTCTCTTGCTACGTATTCATGTTTAGTTGATATATGAATGATTCAACTTATCCATTTCACATTTGTCACATTTACAACAAAGCCCTCAAGTTCTTTTAGCTTGAGGGTTGCACATTGTCTTAGAAAGTTTCCAACCTGAAATAGATGATCAAACAAATCTTTGTCCTTTCACTCTATGGTAGATAGTGTTTTTGTTATTATCCTGATCATTACTTAAAGGTTAACTAGAAATCTTTGTCACTTTAAATTTCAGCATTTCACTGAGGATGGGATCTTGTCTAGATAATAGTAGCAATTTCACTAAGTGCCTATTTACTGTCTGTTCTTGCAAGTACTTGAAAGGCCCCACTGGCATATGTCTGTCTTTCATTCACCCCTACTGCTGCTGTATGTATTAGAGCATCTCTAGAATTCAGACTTCCTTTCTCTCAAATGTGCACAGTGTTTTCACTTTGGTATCAAAGGCACTGTTCTCTCCATTTCAGCCTGCGAGTTCAGGAAGCACACGCTTTTAGCCAGTGCTGCCAATGAATGTTAGCAAAAAGTGATCGAACAATATCATGGCACATTGACAGTATCTTGATATATGTGCCATGTATTATTATTTGTAAAAGAATATTGTTAGACATATTACTATATCTGTACCATGGCTAAATTTTTAATAAAATTTTCATGGTGTCTCTTTTTATTGGTTTAATTAATACATTTTATCTTGCTTGAGTATGTGGTTTCTATCAAATTAAATTTTTTTTAAAAAGTTTTAGTAGAGGAAGGATTGTATTAAGAACACAAAGTAAAACTGTGTTAGTTTTATTATTCCAAAATTATCCAAAAGGGGAGATAGTTAAAATTGTTTCTCCAGGGCAGTATTAACCACATTATTCACAAATGAAAAAAATGATTCAGTAATATTTGCTAGATAAGTTTTGGGAATGCAAATATCAAAACCCCAGGTCCCCATTGTAGAGGCAAGACCAGACTAGTCCAGGAGTGAACAGTAAAAATAACATATAACTGAGCCAGAAATTATAAGGCTTTCAAAATATGGGTATCTTTATTTTGTCTAGAAAGAAAATGACAAGGGACTTTTAAAAAAGAAATAAAAAGAATTTTCCTCACTGATAGTACTGTTTATACTATAGATACCAGAGGGAAAAAAATTCTTGAAGACAAATAATAAAAAATATTGAATAGCATACATTATTGTGTCAGCAAGAAAATAATAAAAGTCCTCAAAAAAGAAAGCAAGAATCCAGAGATTCTGCTAATCCCTAGAGCTCTTGAAAGTTCCTTTTAGTAGCTACACAGGGGACAAGAATGAGATGACAAGGCTAAAACCCACTTAAGTTAGAGGCAAATGGAAACCAATATAGAGTTAAGATCACAAAAGACTGTACCCTCAGTGAAATGCCTGCCAGATTTAAAAATCACCCCATATGGGAAACAGCAAGGGAACTTTCACGTTTGGTCTATGCATGAGGTGGAGGGGTAAAAATCTACCATACAAGTGAAAGACCTAAAGTCTCCACACCTGTGTGTGTGTGTGTGTGTGTGTGTGTGTGTGTGTGTGTTGAGTGGGGCAGAGGAAGGGACTGGACCTGATCTGAAATTCCATTTTTAAACAATCCTGAGTTAATAGTATTCTCAAGGATCTAGCAGAAGAAAGAAACACCTTCTTCAACCTAAAGCTCAAAAAATTACTAGGGCTAAATTTTATGTCAGATTTTAATCAAGACTCACAAATGCCACCAAGACATAAAGCATAATATGCAAGAGCCACATAAACAAAAGACACAGAATCCAAAGTACAAGAACATCAGATATTACAATTATCAAATATGGAATATAAAATGAGGAAGTATAATGTTTACAAATATAAAAGAGGATGCTGAAAAGTATGGTAAGCACAATTCTAAAATGGTCCCCTAAGATTTTTGTCTCCTGGTCATTTAAGCAAACACTAATGTAGGTATTGTCATGAGGGGATTTTGCAGAGGTAATTAAGGTTGCTCATCAGTTGACTTTAAAATACGCAGAGTAGCCTGGAGTATTCACAAATGCCTAAAAGAGCATATGAGCTCTTAAAAGCAGAATAGTAAGACAGAGGGGTCAGGTGGATGACATGAAACACTGAGAAGCCAGAGAGATCTGAAGGATGAGAAGGACTCATTTCAGCCTTACTGGCTTTGAAGGGGAAAGAAGTCACAAGCCAGGGAATTCAGACTTCCTCTAAAAGCTGACAATTCCCCATAGGAGAAACCCAGCAAGGAAACAGGGACCTCAACCGTACAGCTGTATGGAACTGGATTCTGCCAGCAATCTGCATGAGCCTAGGAGTAGATTGTCCCTAAGAGGTTCCTGTAGTCCTGCAGACACTATGGCTTTAGGCCTACAAGACTCACTCTGGGCTTTGAATCAATATAATTTTGAGATAATAATGAGTATTCTTTTAAATCACTAAATTTGTAGTAATTGTTACAACAACAAGAGAAAACAAATACAATAAGCAACATGATACTGTGCAAAGTGATCCCCCAAATCTGACAAGATATCAAGTAGAAATTTGAGAAATGAAAAGTATAATTCTAATGAAAAATTTAGTGCATGGGCTAAATAGCACATTATGCGAACTAGAAAAAAAGTATATACACTTGAAGACACTTGAAGATCCATTCCAAAAATTTAAATAGAATACAGCACAAAGAGACACAAAGAAATGGAACTCAGAAATGGAGGTTAAAAAAATCAGAGGGGAATGAGAAATGTAATACATATTTAATCAGAATTCTAAAAGAAGATAATGAAGAGAATCAGGGAGATATAATCATTATAAATACAACTGCCAAGAATTTTTAATATTCATAAAAATCAGGATTTCCAGGAAGCATAATGAACCCCAAACAGGATTTTAAAACATTTTTTAAAAGGAAATTTGAACTTACCTACATGATGCCAAATCACACAATACCAAAAAAAAAGCAAAAGAGAGAAGAAAGATGAAACATAGGAAAGTGTAATTAGATTTAGACTGTGGAGCACCTTCAAGTGCTGAACCGAAAGATTATCTACCTGGACTTCTATGCCAAGAAAAACCTGTTTCAAGAATAAGGAAAATAAAGACATAGCCATCCAACAAAAACAGAAGGAGTTTGCCAAGAACCAAAGTTTATAAAGTCACTCTTAATGGATGTACCAAAGGCATAAGAAAAATAATTTAAGAAGGAAGATACGTCACACAACAAGAAATGGTGAGTTAACAAATTGATGAAAAAACGCAGGTTGCTAAAAGCTAGAATTAAAATTAAAATACTGGAAGTGCATAATATTTAAGTTTGAAGGAAAATCAAAGCATTCTAAAATTGTTGCCTTTTCAGATGGGTAGAAATATTCCTGGTATTGGAATTTATTGATTTACACTTTAGCATTTTTAAGATAGCTACTATAAAAACAAATAAATATTTCTTAAAGAAGCAGCAGGAGCCAGGGACTTTTGAGAAAAGTATCTAAATCAATCCTCGTAGAGACAGGAAAAGAAAAAAATGGAGTTAGAAATACAAGGGCAAGAAGGAAAGCATAAAATAGAGAAATAATTCTAAAAATAACCAATTATCAGGTTAAAATAACCAAATAAAAATTAAATATTATTATTTAAATTTGGTATTGTTCACATGAAATACTCCTAAAACATAAAGACAGAGAACAGTTAAAAGAAAGAGCAGAGAGAAAATATTCCAAATAAGTGGCTCAAGGAGTAGGATGCCAGCCCCATATACCAGGTGGTGGGTTCAAGCCTGACCCTGGCCAAAACTGCAAAAAAAAAAAAAGAAAGAAAAGGAAAGAAAATATATCTTAGCCGGGCATTGTGGTAAGCGCCTGTAGTCCCAGCTACTCAGGAGGCTGAGGCAAGAGAATCACCTAAGCCCAAGAGCTGGAGGTTGCCAAGGGACTTGTAAATATTAGTCACAAAATCTACTTACTGAATTACAAAGTAATTAAAAATCAATAAATAAATTGAAAACCTCCACATGCTTGAAAATTTTTAATCTTTTTTTATATACTCAGGAACCAAAGAAACAATCACATCAAAAGTTTGAAAAAACTTAGAATTGGGTGAAAATGAAAATGCTAAATAAGAAACTTGTGATCAAAAGCATTTGTTAGAAGCAATATTATAGGCTTAAATGCTCATATAGCATTAAGAAACCTAAGTCAAAATTAATGAGGTATTTATTCATTGTAATTAAGTTTTAAAGGAACAACAAAATAAATCATAGAGAGTATGGGATTATTAAGGTGCAGAGACTAATAAAATTGAAAAGAGTCACAGAGAAGTTCAAAAAAGCCAAATGCTTACTGTTGAGAAAAACTAACAAAACTGAAAAACTCTTAGCAAGACTGATAGGATAGGTAAGCAAGAAAGTAAAACTGAACATTGAGAATGAGGAAAAAAATAACTAGGATGAAAAAAATCAAGAAGATATAAAATATAATGCATAATGTTATTCTAATAAACATTAAAAATTGAATAAAGTGGACAAATGTTTAAATTGTAATTTCTGGAACTGACTCAATAATAAATGATAATCCACTCATATACTGTGGGAACTTAAGGTTTTTGCCTCATCTATGACTTGTGCTGCTATAAACTTTCTAGGGTGTGCAAGTTTTATCAAGTAGGTGGGGAGGGGGACAAGGGGGAGGGTAAATTCACACCTAACTGGTACAATGCACATATTCTGGGTGAAAGGCGCACTCATAACTTTGACTTAAAATGTACAAAAGCAAATTTAGTAACGCAAATGTGTGTACCCCTATAATAGTCTACTATTTAAAAAAATTAACAGGCAGCACCTGTGCCTCAAAGGAACAGGGTGCCATCCCCATATACTGGAGGCGGCGGTTCAAACCTGGCCCTAGCCAAAAACAAAACAAAAAACCAACCAAACAAACAAAACACTAAAAAAATGATAAACATATGATCTTGTAAACATTAAAAAATTTCAATAAAATTTCTTCCCACAAAGAAAATGCTAAACCTGCACAAATTTAACAGCAAATTTAGCAAATCTTCTGGAAGACTTGTTTAAAAAAGTTTGGAGAATTAAGAAAAAGAGAACACTGCCCAATTAATTTGATGAAGCTAGTATAACTGTGACACTAAAACCAAACAAAAACGGTAAAAGAAAGAAAAATTATAGGCTAATTTCACTCTCAAATATAAATTTTAAAAATCTTAAAAAACAAACCCAATCATCTTATGTGTGTGTAAGTTAATTTTGATTCAATATTGAAATGTCATAAATTTCATGTGTATTATGCAGTTAATTTCAAGTTTAATATTAAAAAATAAGTTAATGCAATTGACCACAATAACAGGTTAAGCAAGAAAACCATATAATTAACTCTGTGGAGTAAAATTTTTAATAAATTTCAAAATCCATTTGTGATTATAAGGTAATTTGTCACTGGTGATAAAAAAAATTTTGAAAGACTTAACAACCACCAAGAGTTAAGACCTAGAATACAATATTCAGTATCCAGTCAGGAATAAGATTAACATTTAGGATTAGGGTTAAGGTTAAAACTTTCCCTTCTAATGGAAATTAAAACAAAAATTCCTGCTAACAGTTCAGCTATACACTTAACCAGAAACCCTAGATAATGGAGAAAAACACGAAAGGTAAATAAAAAACAAAAATAAACAATTCCTACTCATATAAAAATAGGCATGAAACTGTGGGGATTCTAGAAGAAAATGCTGGAGAAACTCTCACATAGATACACCTAGGCGAAGAATTTATAAAGAAGATCCCAACACAGTTACAGCAGCAACAAGAATAAATGAGACCTGATGAAATTGAAAAGTTTCTGTATAGCCAAGCACACAATCAATAGAGCAAACAGGCAACGAACAGAATAGGAGAAAGTATTTGCATGCTATACATCCGATAAAGGGCTGATAACCAGAATCTACAAAGAATTCAAGCAAATTAGCACACACACACACACACACACACACACAAAACAAAAAACTACACAACTCCATGAAAAAGTGGGCAAAAGACATTAACAGAAACTTTTCCAAAGGAGATATACTAATGGCTGACAAACTCATAAAAAATGTTCTGCATCTCTAATCAGGAGGAAAATGTGGATCAAGACCACAATGAGATATCACGGAACTCCAGCAAGAACGCTGTTATCAAGAAGTCCCAACACAGCAAGCACCAGTGAGGACCCAAAGAGTAGGAGCACTCGTGGGACTGCAGACTGGTACAGCCTCTATGGAAAGAGGTATGGAGACATTAGGAAGAACTAAAAGTAGGTCTACCATTTGATCCAGCAATCCCACTATTAGGAACTTAACTTAATTAAAGGGAAAAATAGTTATTTTATTTAAAAAAAATAAAAATAAAAAAGACACCTGCCTGGTAATTTTTTTTTTAAATGAGGACCACATATTGCCAATTTTAGATTCTTTGGTACCTGATTTTTTTTTTAATTCCTGTTAATATTCTTGAGTGTTATACCAGGGGCACCATTAAGTTATTTAGAAATGATTTTATCCTTTCAAAACTTGATCTTAAATTTTTTTTAGTAGAACCAAACAACCTTTAATCTGGGCTACAGTTTCCCCACTACTAAGGCAATGTCTGATTATTATTGCTGATGGCCATTAATTTTGAGGGTTTTTTTCACCCTGTCTGATAGGAACATGAATTATTCTCAACCCTGTCTGAGCCTTTAGAATTGTGCCATCTGGTAATTTTGAGTGATTCCTTTCCTTTGCTCAGGTAGCTCCCTAATAAACATTTGATGGCAGTGTTCAGCAGTATAGAAAACAGGAGAGGTCTAAAACAGGAGAGTTCTAAGGGCTCTTCTAGTTTCTGGAGCTCTCTCTGTGTATTTCTCTCATCTCTGGTGCTTTCCCTATATACTCTAGCTATTTTGTCCTCATCAGACTCCTAGCACCCTCAATTCAGTTCAAGATGATCACCAGAAACTACCTGGGTGATTTCTGAACCACTACCTGAAAATTTGCCCAGTGCTATTATGTGGAGTAATCATAGTCTCCATGAATATATTTCTCCCCTTTTAGAAACCACTGTACTGTGTTGCCTGATGCTCAATGTTTGTTTGAAAATTATTTTTATATAATTTGTTTTGTAGTCGTTTCAGGCAGAAAAGTAAATCTATCCATAATGCTGCCTTGTCAAAAATGGAAGTCTCTAGAAGAGTTTAATAATTCAATTGTTTTTAATTTGATTATGATCTCTTTTATTTTCCCAGAAAACTCAGAATCAGGACAAATTGAGTTTATGGCATAGTTGTTAAATCTCCAACTCTAATTGCAGATGTAGAATGAAGCTCTTAAATGAAAGGATAAACACTCGATGAGGAGCCTCTAATACTGGGATGTGGGTGTGGAGGTACTTCTTGAGTACAATTTGAAATTTATTGAGTTTGGGATTCTTTCAGTGTCTGTGCAATAATTAGGAGGAAGTAACTAATGGGCACTTCAATAATCCAAGTGGGAAGCTGAGGGGAGTGGTTAGACCCACATTTCCAGTTTTAAATATGATGCTTGTGCAAGATGAAATGAGTCGAGCATGTACCAAAATGCTTAAGAAAACACCTTCTATTCCGTCTTCGACTTCGGTGTTATTTTAGATAACTAATATTTGTGTTCTAGACCATTTTATTTATTCAATTTTGCCAGATTTACAGAGGCATAATTGATATAAAAAACCTGCAATACTTTGTATGTGTATTAGATGCTGAGTGTCCCTATACACTGTGTTACTATCACCACAATTCCAATGGTAAATATACGCAGCACCTCCAAAAGCTTCCTCCTATCTCTTCGTTTTGTCTTTGTTTTTCTGTTCTCCATCTTAGATTGGAAAGTAATTACTTTGGGTCAGAGTTGGGGGCCCACTAGAATGATCAGTCCTATTTTGGGGGAACCTGGTAGGTTTCTTAGGGACATCCTCACCTTATTTCAAACTGCAGTAGGCCACAGGTCCTGCCTAGATTTTGAACAGAGCCAAAAGCTATTGTCAAAGCTGGAATTTGAAATTTTTTCACTATTGCACCTTTGATCAGGATTATATGTGCAATTTTCATGTACTAGATAATTTATACTTTGGGTTAAAACGACTTAATTAGTTAATATATTTCTGAAGACTGGGGTTACTTGTGTTGGCTTCCCTGGTTTTCTCAAATCCAGAACTGTGATGGTTATAAAGCAGTTCATCTGATTTAAAAACTTTTGCTCAGTAAAAGACCCCCATCAAGAAGATGAAGACAAGCTATAGAAGGGGAGAAAATATGTGAAAACCACATGTTCTATAATGACTAATATGTAGAATATATGAGGAACTCGACACTCAGTAAAGAAACAACAAACACATACTCTAGAAAAATGAGCAAAATATATAAAGAGACACTTCACAGAGGAGGAAATACACATGTCAAATAAACACATGCAAAGCTCTTTCAACACCAACACCATTATCCACTAGAAATATGAGAATAAAAACCACCACGAGATATTAAAAACCACCATGTGGACCCCTGTCAGACTGACTAAAATAAGGAATAATAACAATACCCAGTTCTGGAAAGGATGTGGAAAAACTCAATCATTCATACAGTTCTGGGAGTAATATAAAAGGTACAGCCAACTTGGAAAACAGATTGGCAGTTTCTTTACAGATAACTAAATGTGAAACTACCATATGACCAAGCAATTGCATTGCTGGGAAATTATTCTAGAGAAATGAAAATCATGGTCACATAAGAACTTGCAAATGTTTACAACAGCTTAAATCAAAAATTAGGAACAACCTAGATGTCCTTCAACATGTTAATAATGATTAAGCAAACTGTGGTACATCTATACTATGGAATAATACTCAGCATTAAAACAAGACAAACTATTGATGTACATTAAAAGTAACATGACTTCTCAGAGAACTATGATAAGACTGAATTTAAAAAAATCCAGTCTCACAAAGTTATATACCACGTAATTCCATTAATAGAACATTCCTAATGTAAGAGATTATTGAAATGAATACAGATTAGTGGTTGTTGGAGATTGGGTAGCAGGTGGGGAGAGAATGTAAGTATGGGTGGTTACAAAGGGCAGTATCAGAGATAGTTCTTGTGGTAGAACTATTCTGCATCTTCAATGTTTAAATACTTCTTGTAATATTTTTTCTATAGTTTTTCAAGATGTTACCATTGGAGGAAACTGGGCAAAAGTACAGAGCTCTCTGTATTATTTCTTACAACTGCATGTGAATCTATGATTCTGTGAAAATAATAAACTTAAAAAGATACTATTGAGGATTAAGACAAGAGCAAGAAATGAAAATCAGACCTGACTCAGAGTGCCTGAAATGTTACTTCCAGTTATTCCTAGAACAACAGTGTGCCTGTTCCTATCTTTAAAACTCTTCTCTTTAACACTAAGGCTTAAAACATTTAGTTTACCCCTTTCCTTTGTCAAGGTCAATTAAAAATGTAAAGGTGATTGTAGAAAGCTTAAAGGGTTGCAGAAATTTTCCTGAACTATCAGCTTTGCTTACTAATTGATAATCACAATTGAGAACCCTTTGCCTCTGCTTTTCACTGAGGTGGATGCTCTTAATAGCTCAGGATTTATTTTATTTTTAATGGGCATATAATAATTGCACATATTGCTTTTGTATAGTGGTGTTTCAGTGTGTATAATGTAGAGTGATCAGATCAGCATCATTGGCCTAGCTGCCATCTCACATAATTCACATAGTTACCATTTCTTTGTGTTGGGAACAGTCAATATCCACTCCAGCTATTTGAAAGTATATATTACTGTAAACCAGAGTCATCCTACAGGCTATAGAACACCAAAACTTATTCCTCCCATCCACCTGTGATTTTGTATCCTTTAACAAATCTCTCTAACAGAATTTTTATCTTGAAGCAGTGTCACTAAATTGTCCAGACTGGAGTCTAATGGCTTTTTACAGGTGTAATCACAGCACGCCACAACCTTGAACTCCAGGGCTCAAGTGATGCTCCTGCATTAGCCTCTCAAATAGCTGAGACTACAGACCTTACCCCCAGGCCCAGCTCCCCAGGGTGTTTTAAAGGGGGCTGTTTCTGGCCACATGCCCTGACCAGGTGTATCTTTAGCATCCCTTCAGTATCAGTGATGTTTTGCATTATTGAAATGACGAGAGTTTTGTGGGAGTAGCTGTAAATATTTATCCCTTATCTATGCTAAGCTTTCACACTACATATTGTAATTATGACTTTAAAAAAAAGACATGAGACAAAGATGTCAAAGGAGTAGTGCTGCTGACAGACAGGCTTTAAAGGCGCAGAATGGCAACTTTCCAGCGAGGCCAGAACTTTGGAAATGCAGCACTCTGCACACGCAGCAGTGACAGGGAGCCTCATTTTTCTGTCCCTATTTTTATTCTTCACAACCCATCTGTTCTTCATTCCTATTATCTGAATGGCTGGTGAAATACCTTTTTAAAACACTCAGAATGTCAGTGTGTGCAACTGAAAGATGTATCGTACCATCATTGCATGTACTCTAAGAATTTTTATATTTTTCATTTTTATTAGAGTCTGATTTTGTGCCTTGTAAGAGACAAAGCAATGATATCTGAATTATCAAAGTAGTCTGCCAGAATTACTTCTAACACATCTGTATGAAAAAAGTCAACTTGCGAATTAGATTTTTCACAAATTACTTATTGACATTCCTAATTCCTCTATTGATTTGATAAAAAAAAAAATAATAATTTAATAGGGCTGGATCACAGTCATTCCAGATTCCAATGAATATGTATAAGAATTCTCAGGAAAGTTGGAAAATCAGCATTCGTCCTCATTCAGAGGTTAGAATAAATCACGGGTTGATACAACCCACTGTGCAAAGCATTATGTAAAAGCAATGCTCTCTGATGGGCTCTAGTTATTCATGCAAATGCACCACTGTAACACATACTCTAGTCACTCTAAGGGAAAATCAAACCCAAACCGACAATGGTCTTCTAGACAAGAACCATTTATCCCTCATTTTTACTTTATAGATAAATACAAGTGCATAAAGATCTTTCATTATAAAGAGCTCATTGATCAGTTGATTTCTAAAGAATGTGTGAACAATTTGTTTTCAATGTTTGAGTGAAGTTGTAAAAGCCCAGGGGTGGGAGGATAAGGTGAAGAGAAATTTCTTAAAAGGGTAGAGTAGGAAATATTTTGTACAATATTATCTAAAATTACATGATACTTAGTTTATTTGCCACAATACTATTATCTACTAAACGATAAAGAAAGTCAAAAATAAGTGCTCAGAGGCTGGCTCTAGAGTTAGAAGTACCAGGGCTTGAATATTGCCATTTGCTAATTGCATTACTTCGGCATTATTTAACTCTAAATGTTCCAGTTTCCCTGTCTGTAAAATACCATGATAATGGCATTAGGATGCTACCTCATTAAGATCACAAGATATAATGCATGTGCTAGGTTTAGAAATCCTTTTTTTACTTTTTCTTACTTATACATTGTTGCCGTAAGGGTTTCGCAGAAAAGGGATGTTGCGGAGAATAATCACACTTATTGAAATTGTGTTTTAAATAAAGGTGACCATCTGCTTGCTCAGACAAAATGTCAAGCTTCTTTATTTGCAGTTGGTTTATATAGGAAATTTTGTACATGGGCACAATACAGCAATGACCTCATTGATCCATTTAAACATCAGGTGACTACCTCGTGATTAGCTTCCAATAATCCACTCAACATACAGCTTTTGACATAACCCTTTCAACATAACCCAATTTAACATAACTTAATGGAGAACATGTTGTTAGCCATTACTTCTTTGTTCTTACCTGATGATGCCTGAGGCTATGGAGGAACAAGGTATATTGAATACCTACCCTTGCTGACCTTGCCTTTTGGAGGCTGTTACTTCGGATCTTTAAACAAGGCATAAAGAAACTTCTTGGGCATACAGGAATTTGTGTGAAAACCTCTACTCCCATGTAGGCCTTTTTTGCTGGAACCTTTTATAAGGAATTTTCAGGCTGGACTTCTCAAAAGCCTTTCATGAGCCCAAGTTTCATCTGTGCTATTAGAACCTGTATGCATTGGGTAAATTCCTCTTCTCTTGAGGTCCCCCGAGCACAATTCCATTCCCGGACCTGTCAGCAAGCAACCTTCATTACTTACACAGATCTGGAAAGGTTTCTGATGGGTATCTGACCAGTTTTCCAAAGGGCTTTTTTATTGGCCTTATAAAGTCAACCTTAATTCCTTAATGCAGTAAATGTTATTCCAGCCAAAGCCTTGGTCATGTTAGGCTCACAACCAACCTGGCTACATGGGATTCTGCCTCAGTTTCTTACAAGTACGCCTACACAAAGTCTTTCCACTGCTCTCTCTCAAATGGCTTTTTTGGCCAGAGTCATATAGGCATTTTGCCTATAATATGTGTATATATTAGGTTTCTACTTTTACCTTCACAGGAATTAAAAAGGCTAAATTTAACAACAATAAAGATCTTTAACATAGGGACTGAGAACAAAAACCTCGTGAAGAACAAATGAAGATAAATACCTTCAGAAAAGAAATCAGAGGATTGCTGCAACAAAATATTAAGCAATACTAATAGTAATAATGCAAAGAAAGTAACATTCACATTGTCAGATAGAAGTATGTCTATTATAGAATACTTTGATCAGTTAACTTCTGAAATTAGTGACTAATTCTCATATAAATTGTATTTAATTTGGACCAAAGTACATTACTTAAACATTAATTTTTGATTCAATATGTTAATATGCTGTTTATCATACTGTATCCTTATTTGTAAGTGAAATATGTTTGTAATTTCCCCTTTATACTAATATATTTTCTCCAACTTTAATATGAGGTATATTCAGATTAAGTAAATGATTTTGCAGTATTTTTTCCTATTGTCTATAAGATTTAGCATGATCTGTTTTTTTTTGGAATTATCTTTTACTTTTATTTATAAATATTAGTTGTCTATTTTTTTGAGATTTTGGAAAAAACAAAAGAATAAGAAGTTAACATTAAAAAAGTTACCTGCTATTTTATTATTGTTTTCTAAAAAGATATGTATTCGCCTACATGAATCCCTGCTTTTATTGCCATAGGACAATTAAGGATCCAACTCCTTTCTGAATCCTTGTGATCTTTTTTTTTTTTTTTTTAGTGGCTGCAAAATCCCTATCTTGGATGCTAGGTAAAGTGGCATGGTTTCATTTGGTTTTGAGATACATGCTTAGTGATTGTATGGCAGATCTGTTTCATTGTTGTCTTAAAATAGTAGATTATGTGTTACATTGGGATTCAATAATAAGGTGACTTATTTCTTTAGTTAAAGAAATATTCTGGGGAAAAGTGAAAAAGAAAAGAAACGTTAGAAAAGGGAACAGAGGATGTCAAACTCTCGCTCTTTGATGATTATATGATCTTGTACTTAGAAAACCCCAGGAACTCCACCACAAGGCTCGTGGAAGTGATGGGGGAATACAGTAACATCTTAGAATACGAATCAGCAGCCTTCGTACACTCCAGTAACAGTCACACTGAAAATCAAATCAAAGACACAACACCCTTCACAGTAGCTTCCAAGAAAATGAAGTAACTGGGAATATATCTAACGAAGGACGTGAAGGATCTTTACAGAGAGAACTATGAAACGCTGAGCAAAGAAATAGCAGAAGACATAAACAAATGGAAGAATAGACCGTGCTTATGGCTGGGAAGAATCAACATTGTTAAAATGTTCATACTATCCAAAGCACTTTACAGACTTAATGAAATCCCCATAAAAGTGCCAATGTCATACTCTGAAGAACTTGAAAAAATACTTTTCTGTTTCATATGGAACTAGAAAAATCCCAAATAACTAATGCAATTCTAAGAATTAAAAACAAATCTGGGGGCATGATGTTACCAGACTTCAGGTTATTCTACAAGTCTACATTGATCAAAACAGCATGGTACTTGGCAAAAAATAGAGATATAACTCTATGAAATAGAATGGAGAACCTAGAAATAAACCCAGTCACATATCTGATCTTCAATAAACCAAACAAAAGCATACACTGGGGAAAAGAATTTCTATTTAATAAATAGTCCTGGGAAAACTGATTAGCCACATAGAAAAGACTGCCTCACCTGTCACTAGTTACAAAAATCGACTCTCACTGGATACAGGATTCAAATTTAAGACATGAAATGGTAAAAAAAACCCTAGAATAAAGTGTGGGAAAAACTCTTAACAACATTGGCTTGGTAAAATATTTTCTGAAAACCTTCTTGGCAATTGCAACAACACTAAAAATAAATGAATGGACATGATCAGACTAAAAAGTTTCTGCACAGCTAAGGGTGCAACAACTAAAGCAAACAAACAGCCTTCAGAATGTGAGCAGATATTTGCATGCTGCGAATCTGACCAAGGACTGATAACGGGAATCTGCACAGAACCCAAACTAACCAACAAGAAATGAGCAAACAACTCTATTTATAAGTGGGCAAGAGACTTGAACAGAACTTTCTCTGAGGAAGACAGATGAACAGCCAACAAACACATAAAAGGAAAATGCTCCTTGTCCCTAAACAGAAGAAAAATGCAAATCAAAAGCACCTGAGCTATCACCTAACCCCTGTGAGAATGACCCGCATCACAAAGTCCCAAAGCTATATGTGCAGGCATGGATGTGGAGAGAAGGGGACACATTTACACTGTTGGTGTGATTGCAAACTAATACATCCTCAATGAAAACAAGTATGGGGAATTCTCAAGAGGTAAAAGTAAATCTTCCATTTGATTCTGCAATCCCATTCCTAGGTATCTACCCAGAAGAAAATAAAATCATTTTACCATAAGGATATTTCCTCTAGAATGTTAATCACAACTCAATTCAGAATTCCCAAGACTTGGAATTAACCCAGGTACCCATCAACTCATGAATATATTAATAAACTATGGTATCTGTATACCATGGAATACAATTGAACCATTAAAAAGATGGAGACTTTACATCTTTTGTATTCACCTGGATGGATTTGAAGAATATTCTTCTTAGTAAAGTATCACAAGACTGGAAAAGCATGTACACAGTGTACACGATACTAATATGAAACCGATAGGTAAACAACTACACTCCTACATAAGAGAAAAACACAATTAAATTAAAGTGGGAGGGAGAGAAGAAAGACAGAAGGGGCAGGGGAGGAGGAAGGGGGATTGATAAGCTCTCACTTATGGGCATAATGTAAGGGTATTCAGCACTGCCCAGGTGAAAGACTTCACTACAGCTTGAACTTTAACAAATGTGAACACTGTAATCTAATTGTTTTTAACCTCACAGTCATGTCAAATAAATTTTAAAAGAAAGAAAAGAAAGTACAGGAATCAGTAGGAATCCAACCTTTCTTTCAAACTTTTCAGGATTAGGAATTCTGTTCCCAACTGTATAATTGAATGGAAAACTGCTCCCCCAGTATTTTCTTTATCTCACTAAATGTTGTTTTTAACCTCCAACATTTTCAATATTACCCCTTGATAATTTATTTTATTGAATTTTTAATGTTTAATTGACAATTGAAGATTGTATGTATTCTAAATGTACAATGTGATGGTTTAAAATACATAGGCATTGTATAATGATTACCATAATCAAGTTATAAAACACCCATGTGGTCTCACAGTGCCCCCTGATTCCAGTTCCCATGTGGTGTGGGAGTCCCTCAGCCTGTCTCAAGAGTGCAGTCTGATACTTCTAGTCCACCATCATGCTTGCTCCCCTAAAATACTTTCTTAAAAATCATAAGCTTGCAAAAGAAAAAGGCCGAAGGCATCACACTCCCTGACTTCACATTGGAATACAAAGCTGTAGTAATTGAAACAACAGGACACTGGCATAAAAGCAGACACACCTACCAATGGAACAAAACAGAAAACCCCAAACATACATAGTCAACTAATCTTTGACAGGGTTCCAAGAGTATAACATAAAGAAAGAAAAGTTTTTCAATAAACGGTGTCCAGGGAATTGGATATCCACACACAAAGAATGAAACTGAACACTGTCTTATCCCATGTGCGAAAATTAACTAAGAATGGATTAAAGCCTGAAACGTAATCTCTGAAACTTTAAAACTCCTAAAAGAAAACAGGGAACAAGGTTTTTAATATCAGCCTTGACAAAGGATTTTTTCTGGATATGACACCACAATCACAGGCAATAAAAGCAAAATTTTTTTAAAAAGGTACTATACAAAACCAGAAAACTTCTTGATAGCAAAGGGAACAACAAGATGAGAAGGCAGCCCATACAATGGGAGAAAATATTTCTCACTTCTTTTAGAAAAGGAATGACAATTTTAAAAATCTGTATATGTTTAACATTTAACCTGGACTTCCTTTTCTTCCAAGAAAGATTTTAATCATACTGTACATATGTAATCAAATGAGAATTTAAAAATAGAGGAAGAAAGAGTGTAGGGAAAATAAATAGAAGAGAATCAGTTGAAGCTAAACATAACACAGAACACTCAACACACATTCTAGATAGTCATGTACCGTTTTGCTCTGGTGATAGAGGATATAGAAAGGCTCTAACCCGAATGAAATTATATAGTAATTAAGTCCCTAACCTACTTCTTATGATTTTCTATAATGAAAGCCCATAGAATAAGGAGAAAACATCAGTAAAGAAGAACAACTCTTGCAATGCCCCAGAGTAGAGGTGGACTGGAGGGACGTAAGGTTCTATGGAGTGAGGCAGCGTATAGACTTGGCTTGCTTTTAAATATCATATCTAAAGAATGACCATTATAGTCATCAGAATATCAATCCTTTTATGTTTTCATAATGTGTAATTATGATGTACTTTAAATGTATAGAAAAATGAAAAAACCAACACCAGCACATCTAGTATCCCCATCTACCAGCCATGCAGATTTTAAAAATTAATAATAATTTACACCATTTGTTTAATATATTTTCCCAAAGGAATAAATATTCTACATAACAATTAAAGTTCCTTAATTCATTACTACCACCTCTTTTCCTAAAGGTAATCTGCAGCCCAAATTCGGTTTGTATGATTCCCAGCCAACCATATTTTCTTACTTTTTTCATGCACAATTTATAGTGCTGTTTTTAACATGCTTTAAACATTTTGCATAATGTGTTACTTTATGGGCATATTCTTACAATTTATTTTTATTAACCATATTGATATATGTAGATGTAGTTTATTCATTTTAATTTCTCTATCAGATTTTATTTTAAAATACCATTTTTATCTATTCCCCAGTAGTTGGTAATTGACTTTTTCCTATATTTTCCTTGTAACACCTTTGTGCATGACTCCTTGCGTACATGTAAGAGAGTTTTCTCTAGGGAAGATCAAGGCTGCTTCCATTGCTCATTTCTGGAGCAGAGACATCTCCAATATTAATACTAGGAATTGGCCCATTGTTATTTGTAGTATTTCTACCCACTTATACTCCTGACACCAATGAATAAAAGTTTCCATTTGGCCACATCCTCCTCCTCCAATGGTTACTATTACAAATATATTTATTGACTTTCTTATAGAAATTTTATCTTGATATTACTTTCCTTAACATTTCCCTGATTAGTCATGAGGTTGAACATTTTTTTGCATATTTATTAGCCTTTAGAGTTTGATAATTTTAGAATTGTCTGTATATATATTTCCCTAATTTTCTACTATTTCTTTTTATCACTTTGTGTTTTTTCTTTAGATAATAATCTTTTCTCCGATTGGCAGCTTGTTTTGTATCTTTTTAATGGTGTCTAGCATATTTTTTGTTAACAAAATTTTATATTTCAATATGTTAAAATACATCTTTTCTTTTAGCCTCTGTGTTTTTGCCTTTTTTCTCCTTTGTGGATAGAGTCTATGCAACTTCTTTAAAAACCACATCCCTGTTCCCAAGGTCATAAGGCTATTTTCTTATGTATAAATCTCTGCACATGAAATTAACCTACAATTTTTCTTGTTTTTGTTGCTCTCATCCAATTTTACTGTCAAGGTTAAGTTTATTATCTAGAAATTTTATGTGAGCAGAGTGTCATGCCCATGTTTTCTATTCTCTAGAATCATTTACGTTATGTATGAATTATTTTTCTCGTATGGCTTGTTAGAAGTTTTGACTACATCAATATTGAGATTTCCCCCCCAGAATTTTCCTACGAAAATTCCCAAACACAAACACACAGCAAAGTTGGAAGAATCGTAGTGAATATACCTGCAGCTACCACCTTGGTTGAACATTTTGCTCCAATTGTTGATCACACATCTGTTCATCCTTCAATCCCTGGATCCAACGAGTACTTTTGAGTAGTAAGTAGATTTTACCCATTAATTCTGATTCATTAATGTTTTACAATAACTCAACGTTTTGATTTTGTTATGAGAGACTCTCATTTTAGTTTCCGTAAATAGTAGAATAAAGATTATACTGTGATCCTTGCTATCTTAACTGGCTACCGTGTTTGTAACTATGCGCCATTTCTCCTTTTATTTTACAAATTAATCGACCCAAGCCACAGACAAGTCTGAACAAATTACAAAAAAACTGATTTTAGACAATGTCTTCTGACCCACAATGCAACAAAATTGGTAGTTAATGGATAAGAGATAGTTCAAAATACCCCTGTGTGTTTGCAGGTTTAACAAATAATTTCTAATAAATAAATACAATGTGACTTGTATTTGTATTGTGTTGTTGTGTATGCTGCATTATTTTATATATGTTACTTGCCCGTAACATCAACTGTGCTTACAGAATTTATCACCAAGTGATATGTGGTTATAATCAATATGCATTTTTCTTTTGTTCTGTATTTGTTCAAATTTCATTTTCTCTCCTTTAATAAGGAGCCACAGTTTTATTTTTATAGGTCTCATGCTTATTTTATGTTACTAATGTTATCATGAGCAGAATAAATGCTTTTCAACCAAGCTTCGCTTTACATGGGATTCCACACAGAGTTCAATTAATTTGCTATACTTCGTAAGTGCCTCCCTTTGCTTGTTTCAACATGTCTAAAAACTGTCATCCCATCTGTTCTTGCAATGAGATGCATGTGCCAATGATTTTTATTACTCATATTTCTATTCCTATTTGGATTCCTTGTTCTTTTTCTGACTCTGAAAAGTTGTTACTTTTGGGCACATAGAATGACAATAGTTCATTGCTGTAACTGGCATTGCTATCTTGGAAGACTATATTCTTCTTATAATTGGATGTTTCCCCCCACCCCCAGATATTTTTCCCCGGATGTTCAGAATCAGTAACAAAAAGCTTCTAAACTAGGAACACTTAACACTTTCTTCATTTTGTTAATTATAAGCTACTTGTTAGATTTAAAACTGTATTGGGACCAAGCTTTCAAAATGTAGCTTTTAAAAAGTAGCACACCTGTATTGCGTGCTCATTGTGTAGCAGACATGGTTCTAGAGGATTTATATGAATTTACTCTTACAGTTTGGATGTGGATTGTTTATTTCAAAGGTAGTCATAAATAGCATTTTAACCTTCTTCCTGGAGTTAGATGTATTTGCTGTTTATCTCACCAATTTGTTCAAGGTAGGAAAATTAATTTAGTTCATATTGTGTTAGCAGGGTTAGTGATAAATAACTTTTCAGCATTTTCTTCTTGCCTCATGGTTAAGATTAAGTTAACATTGCTACAACACATTAGATTAGCATAATTTCCGTTATTATTTGCATAGGCTATGGGAAACACGCAAAGTCAGCCCAGTGTAATTGATTATGCGATCTTTAATACACTTAAACTCTTGCCATTGATTATAGTATAATATAAATGATCCCTGCAAAATTTTAACAGTTCTCTTCTCTGTCCATTTGGTGCTATTTACAAAATCTATATTCACTGCCTTTGCATGCTTATTTAATAGTTTTCACTAATGTTTACAGAGATGAGGGGAAAGTACATAAATACTTCTAATATACTCCGTGGAGGCAGGATCTGGCTTCATTATGTTTCCCTACAAACCCAGGTCTCTAATAGACAATTGTTTCCAAACATCACTAACTTTGCCCTCGCATGTCCTTCATCTAAGTTACAGAGCCCACTGAGTCAGGTTTTAACTCTCTTTTGACTCGAATTCTTCAGGCTTGTCCTCAGTCTTCTTCTGAGCAAAAAATTCTTCTTCCTAATCTGCCATCAGTCAGGATCTGCTCTGCTTCCAGTCCCTTCGAGTATAGGAAAGAGGATGGGGAGCATCTACCAGTCCTTGCTGAGGAAAAGGAGTACAGCAAATCAAGCAAAAAAACATACAAGCCTTTAATAGGCATTGGAATTTCTGATTCCAGGGGATTCTGATTTCCTTGTTTCTCTGAGTTCTCATGTTGGAGAACTAGCATACTATTTCGTGTCTGGGTGGTTGCTTTCCCCTCTCATTTCAGAATAGATTTTCCAACAGTAGCCCAGCTGACATTTCAGCCGGGATAAGCCTTGGTGGTGAGCAACCCACCCCTGCATCGCAGACTGTTTTGCAGGATTCCTTCTCCTTACCAGATGCCAGTAGCAACTGCCCTCTCATTATGACAACCAAAAATATCTCAGGATATTGCTAAATATCCCCCGGGAGGTAAAAGTACCCCAAATTAAGGACCACTGATATTTCGTTATACAAATATTTAAATTATAGATAATATTAATCTAATATTCAAAAAATGAATAATTATAGAAAACAAGGGTGGCTATTATAACAAAATGTTTTGAAATTTGATATTTAAAAGCGAATAGAATATTTTAAAAAATTGATTAGATTGGGAAAAATATTAAATAATCCAGAGCATGGGGAAAATGTTAAAATGACCAAGAATATTGCATTATAGCTACCAGGGCCTGGAAGCTAGCTGTTGGGCCTTTTGTATCCTGGAGACCAGAATTCACCGTTCATTCATTCGGCAGCTTTGAAATGGTTACTCTCCCCCAGAAACTCTTCACGGAGCAACAGATGCAAAAAAATCATCATTGCCTTCAGCTAAAATGCATGAAAATAGTTTTTCTGAAGATATAATTTATACAACTTAAGGAATATACAGACCTACTATGTATGAAGTAGATATGGAATAAAAGCTTAATTCTAAATATTTTCATTATTTTAATACTTTGCCAAACTACCGTGTCCTTGCACAGTTGTCAAAAAAAGTAAAATTTTACTAATTTTAGTCAGTGGAGGATTATTATAAGTTATCAAAATTGTTTTATAAACTAGTGTTTTACCTTACTACTGTTATTCAAACACAATTAACAATAACATTGCCAATTAACAATTGTAGGAATCTCTTTTTGGGACTAGAGAAAAGTGATTTGAAATCATCTCACCATTTGTTCACATCCCTACACGTGTTTCATCAATGTAGATATTTCCCTTAGCAATATGTTTCCAAGGTACACGGGGACTTCAGAAAGCTTATGGAAAATGGAATCAAAAGACAAAAATAAAAAAAAAATGTAAGCTTCATCAGGTTCAAGACGCTTTTGTAAGCTATGATACCAGCCATTTAAATTCCCATGTCAGAGCAGTCATATAGTATTAACTGATGGATGTCCTTTACAGATATTTTTAAGATTGCAAAAAACTAAGTTAGAATGAGCCACACAGGGCTGTTAGGCAGATGCCTAATGACTTCCCATGGAAACTCCCACAGAATTGCCCCAGTTTGATGGGAGGAAGGAACAGGAGCATTGTCATGATGGAGAACTTTCCGGTAAAGCTTTGCTGGGCATTTTTCTGCTAATGTCCTGGCTAAATTTTTTTTAACTTAACTTTTTTTATATAACTTTTATTATAACACATTCTTAATAAGCAGATGTTTTCATCGTTTGGCCATCCAGAAAGTCAACAAGCAAATGCTTTAAGCAAAAATGCTTCAAGCATCCCCCCAAAACCTGCTACCATGACCTTTGCTCTTGCTGGATCTGCTTTTGCTTGGGTTGGACCACTTACACCTCTTGGTAGCTTTTGTTTAATTGGGCTGTGCCTTCAGGATCCTGCTGTTGAAGCCCTGTTTCATCTCCTGTTGCAATTTTTTACATAACTGCTCGAGGAACTTGATGCCACTTACTTAACATTTCCATTGAAATAAGTTCTTTTGTCCTTTGTCCGCAGCTGATCTGGGTACAATGGTTTTGGGATCCATCAAGGGGAAAGTTTGCTCAACTTTCAGTTTTTAGTCGGAATTATGTAAGCTGACGGAGTGGAGACGTCTGTGGCGTTAGCCGTAGTTTCTGCTGTCAATCATTTGCTGTTAGTCATCAGTCCTCCTCAATGTAGGCATCAGGCAGATGAATTTTTTCATCCCAAATTGATAGGAATGGTCTGCTGCTGTGGTCTTGATCGTCAGCATAATCTCATCCCATCGTAAAATGAGTTACTCATTTTTAAACTGCTGATTTCCTTGGGGCATTGTCCCCATAAATTTTTCATCATACGTAAATGTTTTCATCTTTCTTGCACTCAAGCTCCACCATAAATTGGATGTTTTTTCTTGATTCAATTTCAGCAGAATTCATGTTGCTCTGATAGGGGCTTTTTTTCAAACTGATGTCTCACCCTTCTTAGTGCCTCAAACTAGGTCTCGTTAAGATATGTTATAAAAAAATTATTATTAGTTTATGTTGGTGCAAAAAAGTTTTGAAATTCATGCACAGTTTTTTCACATATGCATTTTCTGTGAAATTTGTGAATATTTCTCATATGTCGTAATGCTACACATATTTTAGTCATTTATAATAAATGCAGACAGTTTCACAGTAAGGCTGTACCTTCATGTAATTGACTTTCCTTGATGTCATGGTCTGGCTTTTGCTGCATAACAGAATACTAGGCACTGGGTAATCTATAATGAACAGAAATTTATTGGCTTATAGTTTTAGAGACTGGGAAATTCAAGACAGAGGAGGTGACATTTTGGAAGAATCTTTTTGATACATAATCTTATGTCAAAGGTACAAAGGAGAGGAAGAGACCAAAAAGGTGCCAAAATTATTCTCTTATAGTGAACCCACTTCTTCCATAAGAAACCTGCTCCCACACATCCATGACTGGCACTAATTCATTAATGAGGGCAGAGCCCTCGTGTCTTAGTCACGTCTCATAAGCTCCACCTCCCAACGATGTTGTATCAATGATTAATTTTCTAACATAGGCTTTTGGGGAGACTCATTCAAAACTATAGTACCCACTACCACGCATTGAGATCATTTACAACTGTTCCATGTTGTAAATATACTACAATAAAAAGTCTGAACTGTGACTTGTGTGCACACCTGTGTAGGAGTTTCTGTCCAGCAGCTGTCTAGGGGTATGTGCAAATCTTCATTGCATTTTGCCAACTTAGCCCTGGCAATTAGTTATCCCAATTTCCACTCCACCAAAATTATTGATAACTTCCATTTTACCATCATTCTTCTCTACAGTTGATTTTAGCAATTTCTTATCTTGGCCAACCTGATGTCTGGGTAATCAGTATTTCCATTTCCTTGATTATTCATAAAGGTGAATGTTTTCATTTCTTCTTCCATGAATTACCTGCTTATATCTCCTTTCCATTTATTTTTCTATCGAATTGTTTGACTTCCATTTATTAAAGAATTCTTTAGTATTCTTCGTCATAGTTGTCTGTCCTTGGTTTTATTTACATATAGCTCGTGTTAGTGAAAAACTCCTCTTCCCTTTGTTTCATAGTTTTTAGTTTTAAACCCTCGTCCAACCAGCTTTAGATTCTTATTAATTTTCACCTGGTTCACCTAATATTTCCCCTATGTTTTATTCCATGTGCATCTTATTTAAGAAAAGTCTTCCTTATCCCACTATAACAGCATTATTCCCTGTAATTAATTTTAAATATTTAAAATGTTGCTTTCCGTACTACTTTTTAATATTTTTGTAAATACTGAAAATGGTGATCTGTTTTTTACTTTTTAAGTGTCAATAACACCAGCAACATATTTGATAACTATAATATTTTTCTACTTATTTATGAAACTACCATTTTCACATGCCAAATTCCCTTCTAAGAATAATCTTTGTGTGTAAATTATATGCTTTTACATTGAATGATTGGCCCAGGTTTCTTAAAATAAATTCTTTATAAACTTTAATTTTTAGGAGAATTTGGATTTTCAGAAAATTGTAAAGATAATACAGAGGTTCCATATATTATTTTGCACCCAATTTCCTCTTATATTAATATGTTACATTAGTATCATAATGTAAAACTGGTACATTATTATTAATTCAAGCCCTTTCTTTAGTGATTTTTTTTTTTTTAGTTTTTATCTAATGTCTTTTTTCTCTTCCAGAATGCTTATCTAGAAGACCACATTACATTTAAGCTCCTCTAAGCTAACAGATTGCCAGACTTCCCTTACTTTTGATGAACCTGACAGTTTTGATAAATGTTGATCATTTATTTGATAGAAAGTCACTGTATTGGGATGTGTCTGATGTTTTTTCTCATGATTAGAATGGGGGGTCTGGGTTTTAGACCCGCTTGAGTACCTGACTTGCCCTCACCAGAAAATTCGTTATGTAAGTAATAAAATGTTATATACCTTCTTGGTGTATGCATGATGCTATCAGACTGACACCTGAACCAAATTTTTTAAAAGAGGAAGGTGTCAATCCTGTCTCAGCGGGGTAATCAGAACAATTAACATTGTACATTGGAACAAATTTAGAATTCTTTGAATCCAGGTGCTAAACTGTATCCTTGGGAATGCATAACCACAGACTGTTCATTTCAAGTTCTCTGTAGGGTGGCTCTTTAACCTCTGGTGATAGTCTCTGTGTTGTGTTTATCTGACTTTTTCCTGTGTCTACTATGTTACTTTCCCTGATATCATCATTATTGTCCTATAATTATTTATTGAAAGCTTTAATACTTTGCTTTTCATATTTTTATATTTAAAATACCTTGAATTTATGCTGTGTTGCTATCAGAAAAGGATATAATTTTATTTTTTCTTTATGGATAACCAATTTTACTACTCTGCTTTGGTGGATACTCCAGCCTTTCCTCACTGGTTTGAAAGTCTCTATCCTATAACCCGATCTTCACATACGTTTGTACAATGCTATTCACAGAACCCAGAAGGGGATCTAGTTTAGGACACATGATTCAAAGGATCCAAACTGCTCTTCATCCTGCCTTGTCCTTGCCTATGGTCAAAAGAGGTTGCAAGGCAAGAGACATTCCAAACTGGAGCCCATGCCCCGGTTTGAAACTACCTGGTGATACCCTGCATCCTAGAATTCCCTGTCCCCAAACTCAGCCTACTCACAGGACCTGTAAATGTTTCCCCTGAGGACAGCCCATTTCACTAACGGGCACACTTCTAAGCTTGAGGGCTGGCCAAATGCAGCTTGTTTTAGGGTGTGGGAAAAGAGTTTAGATGTATAGGCAAGGGCTCTGGTGTCCACACATAGATGTGCCTAACACTCTTGGGCAGGCATCCTCAAACTACATCCCGTGGGCCACATGCAGCCCACCTAGGACATTTATCTGGCCCACCAGGTGTTTTTGCTGCTGCTGCCTGTACTGCTTAGCAGCCGACTCATCCTGGGGGCCTGCATAGTCCAGCCCTCCTATGGTCTGAGGGACAGTGAACTGGCCTGCTGTTTAAAAAGTTTGAGGACCCCTGCTCTTGGGAATGAGAAGCTAAGAGTGTTGGGCTGAGTCTCAGAGTGAGAATCAGAGGTCTACTTAACACAAACCCACAAACGTTAGGCGTTTCTTGTCTTTGTGTATATTTCTATGTTCTCTTTCATAGTTCATTTGTTGATTTATCCATTTCTATACCAATATTACACTTCCTTAATTAATATAACAACCAATCAAAAGGAGAATTCTCCTACCAATTTTGTTCAGAATTACCTTAGTTATTCTTGTCCTTTTTGTTCATTATAAATTTGGGGGAAAGCCTGTCAAGTTTCCCTTAAAATGTTTCCTTTTAACTATGACTTTTAAAAAATGCAATAACCACTTCATTCTCTTTTTTAATTTAAAAGCTTTCTTTTGACCAAATCTATGAATTTTTCTCTCCTTTTTTTTTTTTTACAACAATGGAATTACTGAACATATTTATTGTTTTCTCATTGGCAGATACTTCTCAAATATCTTTCAACAAAACCATTTTTAAATAATAAAATTCACATTCTAAATTCCTCAAAGTGGTTCTATTTTAGCCTTATTTATTTATGACAGAGCCTCAAGCTGTCTACACCTGGTAGAGTGCTGTTGCATCACAGCTCACAGCAACCTTTAATCCCTGGGCTCAAGCAATTCTCCTGTTTCTGCCTCCCAAGTAGCTGGGACTACAGGCACCTGCCACAATGCCCCCCTATTTTTTGGTTGCAGTTGTCACTGTCATTTGGTGCGCCCAAGCTGGATTCCAACCCATCAGGTGCATGTGGCTGGCACCTTAGCCACTTGAGCCACAGGTGCCAAGCCTGTTTTGGCCTCTAAATTAGTGGTTTTAGACCAGAGGTGGTTTTGCCGTCCAGGGGACATTTGACAATGTCGGAAGACCTTTCTGCTTATTACAACTGAAGGGAGCTGTGCCTCTGCCATCTAGTGAGTGGAGACCTGGGATACTACCAAACATCCTACAACATGCAGAACAGCCCTTACAACAGGAATTGTCTGACCCCAAATGTCAACAGTCGTGATGTTGAGAAATCCTGTTCCAATAACACAGGGACATGTGGCTCCATTATGATGTACATCTACACATAGGCATGTGTGTGTGTGTGTGTGTCCTTGCACCTGTGTGGGTATGTTGTAATCCCTATTTAGCTAATTACTTTCGTACTCAATGCCCTTCATCTGAAATTCTAAAGCAATTTACTTACATTACCTTGTTAATCTTGGTCCAATGCTCTAGAAATTGGTGACAACATGATTACTCTAGTTTTATGAATTCAGAGACACAGAATAAGTGCTTTGGATGTGTTCTTTACAAAAGAAACACTACATAAAAATGAATTCATGAAGTCTTCTAACTCTCGATAATTTCTTCCTTTCTTCTGCTTATAAAACTTGAGTAACTCTTTTTAAGGCAGCAATTCATTTTCAACTTTTTATGTTGCTATTGAACTCTAATTATCCAATTCTTAGTATAGAAAGGAATCTAATTTTAATACACATTTCAAATACACTGTATGGTAGAAATATTGGCCTACTTGACATAAACTTTATGAAAAATTTGTATAAACTATTGTAATGGTTTAGTGGTTTAGAATCACCCACAAAAATGAAATTTGTAAAGGAATTTACTAACCAGGACAAAACAATGCCATGAGTCTGAGAGTTAAAACAAACGATTTTTCAATAATTCTGAAAACATTATTACTAAAGTCATTTATTTTTAAGAAATCATAAATCTGGATGAGCCTATAACGGAATATTTCATGCTAAAGCACTGCTCACAGGGAAAGTCCATCTTCCTTGCTCTCAGAGCTGATGGAGTTATGACACTTGAGTGTGTAAAGAAATAATTTACTGATTCTGTATCAAACAATGTGTAGAAAGATAGATAAACACATATCTTGATCTAAGAGGGATGATCTGCAGTACTGAGTAGCCAGTTTCATTGTCCTGTATCCAGGGAACTGGTTCACACACTTCTTCATCTTCTCTACTGTCAGAGCCCATGTAGGCGCCGTAAGCACAACAAGCATGTTGAGATAAACATGACGTATCTGATACATATCACGTACAAGTTGAGATAAACACCCTAAAGTTCCTAGGAATTATTTTCATGAGACAGGCCACTGCTGCTAGTCCCAGCCAAAGAAATATGAGTAGAAAGGACATGTCACCTCCAGGCTAAGGCAGTGAAGAAAAATCTCATGCAGTTCTCCAGTCTCTTCTACTGCGGTAAACCCTGAACCCTCATGTGAAGATGTCGGATTCTTGAGTGACTCTGTAAAGCAGGGCCTCATCTGCCCTGACTTAATAACATGACATGATACAGAATAAACCACTGGAGTTAATGGCTAATAATTCAGCACGGCATAACCCGGTTTATACTGACGAGTACACACAGCAAAGCTTCCTTCATGACACTGCATAAATACTGGAGGAAAATTTGATTGCAGCCATATTCTTAGGAAACACAGGTGTCATTTCTAAAAGAATAAGTCAAATATGCAATTGACATGAGTTCTAATATAAACACTGCCACAATTGTCTGGTACTTTTAATTCAAATTTATTAGTCACTTCATGTGTACAAACATTGTTCAGATCATTTAAATTCCCTGTGCCACCATTGCCTTTCCAGAATAAGGCTATAAAATTTAGGAAAATGACTAATCTTAGAACATGGTAAGCTTCTCAGAAAGTGTCCTTAAATAACTGTACAAAGTTTATTTGCTGATAATCTTCTAAGACACACACAAATCAAAAAACAGTAGTTACACATAGTGTTAGATCCATGAATGACCCACGGGTGGTATAAATTGACATTATGTACCTAACCTAGTTGTACTTCCTTTCTTTCTGTAAATGATGAAATACAGAGGTATCATAGTATTTCATTAGTTCCTAAACTGGCCTTGCCAACACATGGAGGAAGAATTAAATCTCAAGGAAAAAACACACACACACTTACACTTTAAAGTTCAAATTTCACCTACCGGCAGCAAGCTCTAGGTATTAGTGATTGGCACTGCCAAAGTAATTCCCACTTCCAAATCTAAAAGTAAGGAAAAAAGTACTGCATTTGTCTTATTTTCTGGGTAGAAGCCCCAGATCTAAAAATTACTAGCATTGTGATACTGAACAAGTCATTCAATTTCCATTACCCTCAGTTTTCTCAACCCACAAATGAATTTATACACATGTAACTCACATGATTGTGTCTGGGACTCAAAATTATATGTTGATTGATTAAATACAAGCATGTGCTGAGTGTAGTGGCTCACATCTGTAATCCCAGCACATTGGGAGGCTAAACAGGAGAACCGCTTGAAGCCAGGAGTTTGAGACCAGCTTGGGCAACATAGTAAGGCCCATCTCTACAAAAAAAAAAAAAAGTTAAAATGAGCCAGACCCGGTGGCACATATCTGAAGTTCTAGCTACTTGGGTGGGTGAGGTGGGAGAATCACTTAAGTTTAAGAGTATGATGCTTCAGCGAGCTATGATGCAGCACTGTATATATTCCAGCCCGGGCGACAGAGAAAAAACTTGTCTCCCAAAACAAAAAAGGAATTGGATAAATGGATTGTTAAGAGCTACAGAGTCATAAGTTATTATCGATAAGTAAAGTATTTCAAAGCATAATATTGTTAACATTTTCTAGATATGAGCCTAATTACTGACTTAGGTCAACAACACAGAAGAATTCTTATGGACCCCATAAGCATTAAGTGAACTACTTAGAAGCTGAGGAAATTCCTTCAATAACAAGTGAGCAAAAGGCAGCTCTCGTGCCCCGCCACACCTGCCCTGAAGATGCTCATTGTCCACATGCTGAAACTTCCTACTGCGGTGGAATTTCTGCACTGTGGAAAGAAAGGTTGATCTTTGTTTTTATTGATTTATTTTTTTAGCAAACATTTTTTATTTTTGAAGTTTGGGCTACATCCATTGTTTTAATAGTGCTAGAGTCATCGTTAATAAGTGGAAATTAGCCAATGAGCCTTTGTTTTGAAATCATGAGTCAGAAGAAGTTTGAGAGGAACCAGAGAAAGAACGCCTTCTTAAAATTTTTAATTTCAATAGATTTAAGGGGCTAAAGTAGCTTTTTTGTTGTACAGATGGATTGTATAGTGGTGATGTCAGGGTTATTAGGTTACTTGCCACCCAAATAGGGTACATTGTATCTGGTAGGTGAGTTTTGATCCCTCACACCCCTCCTATCCTCTCCCCTTCTGAGTTTCTGAAGCCCATTATAGCATTACACCACTATAGACAACCATGTATACTTACCATTCCCTTTCTTCCTATAAGTGAATACATGGAATATTTGGGTTTTTTATTCATGAGATATTTCACTTGAGATAATGGCTTCTAATTCCACCCATATTGATGAGAAGATATTATTTTATTACATTTTATGGCTGAGTAGTATTTCATTGCCCCCCCAAAATTCTTTTTTAACATTTGCACTAAAATGTTTATTGCAGCTTAGTTCACAATTGCCAAGACATGGAAGCAACCTGAGTGCCCACCAACCCATGAATGGATTAACAACTGTGGCATATGTACACCATGGCACACTATTCAGCCATAAAAAAAGATGGAGACTTTACACCTTTTGTGTTTACTTGGACAGAATTGAAACACGTTCTTCTTAGTAATGCATCACAAAAATGGAAAAGCAATTGTCTAATGCGCTGAATACTAATATGAAACCGATATAACAACTATACACCCACACGGAAGAAAAACATAAGTATATTCTAGTGAGTAGGAGGGAAGAGGAAGGAGAGGAGGGACAGGGGACGGGGTAGGAGGGAGGGTGATGGGCGGGATCTCACCTAATGTGCACAGTGTGAGGGTGTTCAGCACACCCCCCAGGGTGAAGGGCTCAACCACAACTTGAACCTTACCCTAAAAACACAAACAAGGCAACCCAACCATTTGTACCCTCATATTAATCCAAAATAAAAATTTTAAAAAACTCAAAAAAAAAAAAAAAAGAATCCCAAGGGTATGAAAGAGTTGATATAGGAATCTCGCAAACAATGAATTCTCTGCCTGATAATGAAGACTTCAACAGTGGAACATAGCCATGTGCTGTATGACTATTATATTTTACATTGTGCCATATGCATGATTTCACTTGCAAAAAGAAAGTTTAGTTATTAAAATATTTTAAAACTGTGCTCTAGAAAACCAACATAAGGCTTACTAACGTAGAGTTTGTGAGTATCTGAAATTCTTTTAACCATTTTTTGGTATTCTCCTATATTATCATTTCCTAATGTTAGGTACTTTTATAGTAATTAAAAAATATATGGCTGGGTACAATGGCTCACACCTATAATCCCAGCACTCTGGGAGGCCGAGCAGGAGGATCACCTGAGCCTAGGAGTTTGGAGTTGCTGTGAGCTATAACACCAGGACACTGTAGCTTAGATGACAGAGACTCTCTCTCTCTCATATATATATATTTTGAATCATTTCAGTGACTTCTTTATAACAGTACACTGCATTTCAGAGCCTATATTTGCATTCCTTTTGATAGTTCAGTGGTATTTGCTGATGCTTTCCCATATCATCATTTAGCTTTTGATGTGCTAACAAAAATGTCTGTCTCTAGATAGCATGTCTCAATGTCACAATCACGTATTTGGGCTGCTTTCCTCATATTTAATTTACTATAGCTTCTTATAAAGAAAAACTTCCCATTTGCAACTACTTCTCCATTAAAAGACATTTGCATACAATGAACAAGGCAGGCCATGTCCTATGGCCCTGCAGATCTACTTAACTTTAACTTTGCTTCGAACTTTAGAAGCATGAGACAATGCACTGCTATACGTGAACTTGATCTTCAGCTATTAAATAGTGCTATTATCATTTCCAAAAGAGTGGGACAGCTCAATTAGATAATTTAATAACTGGTGATTATAATCTTACCACGTTTTCTTCTTTTGTTTTGTTTTGTTCCAAACTACTTCATTACTCTCTTGCCCTGCCACCACCACGGCAACACATTTTTGGTTCAGTTATGTTCTCCTGGGCATAGTTTGTAAGACAAACAGCAAAGAGTAATACTTTCAAGAAAGTTGAATTAATGATGTATTTAACATTTTCACAGCTCTTTAATTTTGTTTTTAATAAATTTTAAGAAGCTCATTTTATAATGGACAGTTGCTAGGGGCTTTTCAAACAGTGCAATCTTCTCTAACGCCATCAATATTTCTAAAAATACCATTCTTTAGTGTCACCACAATGAGTCAAAATTAGTCAAAAGCAATGAAGGGAAGGGCAGGAAGTTTCCCCTGGTATATGTCCCTCTCCCTCATCTCTCTCTCTTTCTCTCTCCCCCTGCAATGATCAGTAGGATTGGAGGAAGTAAGCATTCTTCCCTCACCCCAACCAGTAAGGCTCCTCAAAGGAAATAAAAGAGAATAGAATGCATTATTAACACCAGAATTTTCAAACTCCTTGTGATAAAATAGCTATACTGATTATAATACGTATGCCATGGATTTATTGTTATTTTTATTAAGTTTGAATATATTAATAAAGTGGCAGAGAACCACCACTACCTTCAAATACATTTTCCCTTCACTCCAGCCTGCCTGTGTCCTCTGCCAAAAATCCTCTAGTCACAGGAGTCCTACAAAGCACCCTAGAACTAGAGGACTTACAACAACCCCTAAGTGGCTTCTGTGCCCACCACAGACGTCCATAACTGGTGTCTGTCCCAGTTGGGTTATTGTTCCTAGTTGTCACACAGTCTTCCTTAGTGCATGCATGGAGGGGGTTGAGTTTTCAACTGGGTTTTATTTCTCATAAGAATACTAACCCATGAGGTTCTACAGTCATGCCCTCCTCTAAACCTGATCACCTCCCCAAAACCTTACTTTACAATTCCACCCCATTGGGGGTTAAGCTTTCAACATACAGATTAGGAGGGTGCAAACGTATAGTTCCTAAGTCTCAAAACAAAAAACTCACCAAAGATAAACAGATAAGGAAGACTTCATTCAACACTATTGCAACAGACAACAGAGGCCGGAACCGAGTTTGAATGCAACTCCATTGAAACAGGAGCAGGAGAGTTTTTAAGTGCAGCAGTGAGCTAGCAGAAGAGTACTAGAGGACACGAGGAAGGAGTGATGGATCTAATGTGTGGAGCACAGGGAGTTATTCCTGAGTGTGCAAATGCCTTTCTCCATGATTAGGCCAGCCATGTGCATTTGCTAATAGACACTCAGGGAGGTTAGACTCCTACCTTCCTGTAGGGCTCTAGAGGGAAGCTTTGTCTCCCAGGATGATTACATTCCAAAAGGATGGCTCCAGGTCCTGGCTCATTAAAACTGGTAAGAGGCTTTTAAAAAGATTTACATTTCAAAGGTTCAGAGAAAGAATTGATATGTTTTCTAAGGTAAGTGGTCTAAGAAAAGAGACTTCTGGAGTGATGGGAGCATTCTAAAGTTAGGCAATCGGAAAGGAGTGCAGGTCACAGTTTTGTTATAGTAATTCCTAAACTAGACTTCACAGTATGACTCTCTATGAAATGAAATTTGGGGAAAATGGATTTATTTTAATCCATAAAGGAAGGCCCAGCCACAGAATGGCCTTGCAGGGGAGAAGTTTCCCCTGGAAGGCAAACCTGCACCCAGACACCACTGAGAGCGGCTTGATGTCAGGGTGGTTTTCCAAAAACCTTTCTGACTTCTGTGATTAAAGTACCAATCTCATTTCCAAATGAAATTAAGTCACCATGTTGTTCAGGTGATCTAAAGAAAGGGTAATTCATTTCTGGGCACTTGCTTTTTTTTAATGAAACGGAGTGTTGGGCTTGCTAGTTTTTCCCTCCCTTTTACACATCACAGAATACATTTTCTTACCAAGAATCAATGACTTTATCTTTCCTTCCCATCCCAAACCTTCCCTCACTTCCACTCCTGGGACTATTTTACTTTTTTTTTTTTTTTTTTTTTTTTAGCAGATTTTTGGCCAGGGCTGGGTTTGAACCCACCACCTCTGGTACATGGAGCTGGCGCCCTACTCCTTTGAGCCACAGGTGCCGCCCACTATTTTACTTTTTTATTTTATTTGATTTGTTATTTTATCTTAAGTCATAATTCAAGTTATATTTCTTCAGGCATCCAGAAGCCCGCAGGCACCACATAAATAAAATTCACTATATTTTGAATCAATCTGTAAGACGGTTAGTGGAAACAACGAAGAATTGCTTCTAAATGGAAATCAACTCTCATCCTTGCCATTGTAACACTTGCTCTAACTAATAAAAGGGCTATTATTTAAGGAACAATTTTCTGTGTATAAATTTCTTTGCATATTTCTGAATCTACTTACCATCCTGTAAGCAACAAAATAAATTAGAAAGGAGCTAACTTAGAAACAGTGTGATCTTCATTTCCTCACATTCATCCCCTGGCCTCAGTTGAAATTAATCACCTATACCTGCAAAAATTGTTCCCCATAGCATTTTTCTTGAGAGAAAATTCTGTTCTTCTGTTCTTTTAGTGTACATCTGGCTACTCAATTGAGTTAGTGGACACAAATTTCAACTTTTAAAAAAATTCTGTTCACATTTACCCTTAACTAAAGTTTTAGCAGTTCTATAATAATTCCCGTAATGGACATCTAACCAAAAGGAAATAATTCAGCTTAGCTCTGCAGAGCATATGTTTGAAGCTATTTGAGTTTGCACCTGCAAGGTGAAGAATTTTTAGTTTTGCTCACCTCTCATCAAACAACATTTTCCTCTCAATTTTTTGTCTTATCATCACTTTTAAATGTATTGTTTTGTAAAGTTTAGGAAGGTGTTTGGTTTTGAGAACACAAAGCAAGTGTTTTCCAAAGTTTCCTTCTGTTTCTTGGGGTTTTTCCTGAAAATATATTTTTTTTACTATATGGATATAATGTTGCCTTTGCTCTTATTTTATTAAGGGATTTTCAACAGAATTTTTCTCCTCTAATTTATTCAGCCCTAATCCCATGTTAACTGTTCCCATAGTATTACCACTACTGAAAATTCCTATTTGGGATAACTAAACATTGGCCTTTGGTTGAATGTTAATGTCATGTACACTATTTAGTGATAATGACAGATAATTAGGGTCCAAATAGGAAGGGGAGGCACTTCCTGCAGCGCAGCTCTCAGTGGTGTTTGGGTGCAGGTTTGCCTTTCAGGGGAAACTTCTGGGCAAGGCCATTCTGTGGCTGGACCTTCTTTTATGGATTGGTTCCTGGGATTGTCCTCCCACTCATGATGGTGTTTCTCAGACTATCCGGGCAGATTTAGTACATACATGTGGCAGAATTCCTCTGACCTTTCTGCCACACGGACACTATCTCTAACTAGTTTCTGACACAGTTACAAGTTTTAATACTATTAAAACTTCCTACAGGTTCCTGGGATTATCCTCCCATTCATGCTGGTGTTTCTCAAATATCCGGGCAGATTTAGTACGTACATGTGGCAGAATTCCTCTGACCTTTCTGACATATGGACAATACCTTTAACTAGTTTCTAACACAGTTACAAGTTTTAATACTATTTTATATCACCTTGTATTTTCAATGCTAAGCTGAGAACATATGAGAAAGATGCCTTTGCTAACTTCCCATCCATGTTTATATGGAAGCCTTGGAATTTACTTTTCTTTTCTTTTTTTTTGCAGTTTTTGGCTGGGGCTGGGTTTGAACCCCCCACCTCTGGCATATGGGACCAGCGCTCTACTCCTTTGAGCCACAGGCACCACCCACTTTTCTATTTTTTTAAATAAAATTTTAAAAGCCACAGCAAAGGCATCTTTCACTGTTTTCTAGAAATAATTGATACATACATACACACACACACACACACCTAAATTTGAATCCTAGACTAACTCAGATTCTAGTCATATGTATGTAGGCACTTTTATTACAGATTTTTCTCCCCTTTGTGCACTTTGTTGGAACTCCTTACGGCTCTAAGTCTTACGGTGGCAGATTTGCAATGTCCTTTATAAATACATGTACTGCTGGAAATAGACACTGTTCAGGCCAAGGCATACTGTGGTGACAGAAACAGAAAATCTGTTTGAACAAAATATTTCCAGCAAAATTATTCATACAGAGTTTATCCAAGTAAAAGTATGACTTTGTCTTCTTGCCAAAGACAGAAAGATTTGCAATGGTGATTTCTTGGTATCTCACAGTTGGCAAACTACTAACTTTAGGAAATTCTAGTAATTATGAAAACTTTCACTTTGAACCTTTTGCCTGCATGATATCTAATAGATTTTAGGAACAGTATTTGTCGGAGCCATTTCAGTACCCCTCACACCCTCCTACAAGCTTACAGCTGCATCTGAAGAGGGAAGGTGGAATTTGAGAGTGTCAACAGGGGCAGTTCATAAAGAGAAAACTTCATGCTACTTGCTTTTTAAAAGTTGAAATCTGTAAGACAGAAGATAAAACATTTGGAGGGAGGCAAACTCTAGAAAGTAATTTGCTACACATAGGACAATCAGTTCTTTGAGGGAAAGAATCACTTAGATCGTGTAAACTGTTGTGTTCCAGCATCTAAAATGCTGCTTTTTAAATAACTACAGGTAATATTTGTTCTCTTAACTTCATGTTTATCAGATAAAAGTAAAATAAAACTGTCCAAAGAATGAAAGATAAAAATAAAGCATTTCTACTGTATTTAAAGTGGTATGTTACATAGGTTTCATTATACATAACATTTGAGTTTTTGAAACAGTTGAAAGAAATGTAGAAATGAACAAACCAAGTCATACCCCTTCACCATTGTGGATCACGAAATAGAGTTAAATTAGTCCAACCTGATACCCTTTACATTCCTGTCTGTTATACTGAATTCAGAATTGTATATTATTAATTACTAATGACAGATATTTTCTGATACCCACTGTGTTTCTGGTTTCTCTCTAGAAACTCAAAGTAAAACAAGTTCAAAATAAACAACCAAATCAAACAAAGTGGTAAGAAATAACATTTTTTAAAAAACACTAATAACAAATATGTAGTTGTTCTTACTTCAGACTTAACTTCTAATTTTTCTGATTTCAGATTCAGCTACTTGATCATCATTTTTATGTGTAGGGCACATCTGGTCAACTAGATTATTTTTTCCTAGTCTATCAGCATAATTTAAAGAAACAAAAATAAACAATAGAAGTTAATTTCAATAATATATCTTTATTTAATCCAGTGTATCATTCTACTATATTGTTTTAGCCACATTTCAAAAGCTCAGTGGGCCATGTATTGATATCAACCGAATCACTCCCTTTGCCTCCAGGACACTCTGAATGGTCATAACTGGGAGTATTTCCTCCTCACTCAACTGTATTTTGTAAGAGTGTATTTGTAATGTAACCTATTTCTCTTTTCTGTGTGTGGTTAATAATTTCAGGCCTTTAGGATAAATAAGTGGTTATTAATAATAGACTTCTATTTTACTATTGAAAAATTATCACTTAATTACTAAATAAATTAAATTCTGAAGTCTCATAGTTGGCATCCCCTGCTCCTAAGTAAATTACAAAGTTCATCTCCTGACGTGGGATTTCTAGGCTCCCAGGATGCTCTGTGTTATCTGATTCTGGTTCTCAGGGATGCAGTGTGGGTCAGTGGTTATGGGGGCAGGCTCTGAGACCGGTTTCCGCACTCACTGGCGGGTTATTTATCCACCCTGGGGCTCATTTCTGTATGACAGATGAGGATCAGCTGGATGTCTCACAGACAAATGGTAACGCAGGAATCTTAGGATGCATCACAGGCAGCTGGAGGTACTGACAGCAGCATGGCTGCTCAGCTGCCTGTGATGCATCCTAAGGTTCCTACGTTGCCATTTGTCTGTGAGATAAAGCCTCACTGCCAAGTACATCTGAGCACATCTCTTCCTTGTAGCCTTGAAAATTCTAAGACACCATTGATAGCATGAAAAGTTTGGGTGCTTCCAGCCTTTAGTTATTTTTTAAGGTGTTAAGCCCCCTTAATTTTGCTCAGAACAATTCCAACAGGTGGATCAAAAAGTAAATAAATCATCCTGATGTTTCATAACGTGATCTTGTTAATTTAGGGATAAATATGATATAGACATCCCTACAAAAATGTAGAAAGAGATCCTTTAATTCCAACAGTTTTGAAATTTTATCCTTTGAGGAATTCTAGGCATCCTGGAGGAGAAAGTTATAAGACTTTTATTTAAAGTTTTCATATTAGTCAAAAGGAACTAATGTAACTTTCTTATTTCCTGAACTTTTTTATAAATTACCTTTTATTCTATGAATGCTTTGTAAAGGAAAAAAGTCAAAATAGGTAGAAACTAGCTCACCTACTTCTCACTCCAGAGCATACGTCTTTAGTGCCCTGCACAATGCCCTCTCTGTTCTAGGTTATTTTTAGCAGGTTTTTCAATTTGATATATAATTCAAGGTTTATAAACTATTTCTACTCTTAGACCACATGTGAATAGATTTCCAAAAATATTATAATTAACAAATGGTATTTAAATGGCAAATTTTCAATAGTAAAATAGAAGGTTATAATTAATAACTATTACTGAAATGTCAAAATATGAAACATTATTTTCACATTCTAGAGTCTGTGATTAGATCCTCTGGTATACCCTATATGTTGCCTTTCTTTTACAAATTTTCTAATGACTATTTACAATCATTTTTGTTCCAACTTTCTATTTAAGTGATATTATCTCAGAAATTAGATTTAGTAAGATAGATGGATGTTTAGAAGGGGCCTTTGCAAAAGCAGTGTCGTTCACTGTGCATTTCCAATTGATCTAATTCAATAGTGTCGGCCTCAATCATACATTAGTTAGAGGGTTGAGTTTTGTTTTTTGTTTTTTTGATACAGAGTCTCACTTTGTTAGTTCAGTAGGGTGCTGTGACATCATAGCTCACAGCAACCTCAGATTCTTGGGCTCAAGTGATCCCCTTGCCTCAGCTTCACAAGTAGCTGGGACTACAGGTGCCTGCTACAACAGGCTAGTTTTACAGATGATGTCTCGCTCTTGCTCAGTCTGCTCTCCAACTCCTAAACTCAAGCAAACCACCTGCCTCTACCTCCCAGATTGCTGGGATTACAGGCATGAGCCACTGCACCCAGCCTTAATTTTTTTTTAATGGTAATAGAGGAAGAGCCTAGAAATTTGACTTTAGTTGGGCTGAAGTAGATTTTTTAAAAAGAGTCAGTATTGCTTAAAACACTGATTCTTGGCTCAGCGCCCATAGCACAGTGGTTACGGTGCCAGCCACATGCACCAAGGCTGGTGGATTGGAACCCAGGGTGGGCCAGCTAAACAACAATGCAACTGCAACCAAAAAATAGCTGGGTGTTGTGGTGAGCACCTGTAGTTCCAGCTACTTAGAAGACTGAGGCAAGAGAAGTGCTTAAGCCCAGAAGTTTGAAGTTGCTGTGATTTGTGACACTATGGCACTTTACCGAAGGCAATAAAGTGAGACTCTGTCTCTAGAAATAATAATAATAAAACACTGATTCTTCTTAAAAGGGAAAGTAGAAGAGTCAGGAAAACTGTAAAGCCCCCAGAGTCAGACTGTATGCTAGTTTATATTATTTTATTCCGGGAAGGATGTAAAGCTGACCAATAGTGCAGAGTCCCCTCATCTCCTTCCGTGTTTGCCATCTCTCTATAGTTTCTTCAACTGGGTCTACACAAATATCTGTGGGACCTTTATTTTCGAGCAAGCATATGGGGGAGACACACTTCACAGAGATGAGGGGGGCTTTATAGACACTCAGCTCAGGACTTTCCTCAGGGTGGGGGGTTTGTAAGGGGTGACATACTTCAGAAAACACTATAATTATGAGTCTAAAATTAAAAATCTGGAGAGCTTATGTGGGATGCTCTACCGATGCAGAAAACGATAGACCTTAAAAAAAAAAAAAAAAGATTTCTTAACTCTGCCTGGGGATCTGGGACGCCCAGAGAGAAACATGGAAACCCGTAGACAGTGCTTTCTGAAGCACTTGAGATCAGTAGCATTTTTGCTCATCAAAATAGCCCATTTTTGACAACCTCCTTCATGCCTGGCATATAATAGATACTCTGAAAATATTTGGGGAGTTGATTAGAAAAGTAGCAATAACAAAATGCGGAGTTCACAGGGAGGGGGAAGCCTTCTTTTGAACTTCCAATTAACACCTATTGATTTAAAATAATGATAAAAAATATTTTTAATCCAATCAACTTGGTCACCTGTATACCTTGATTACGTAAAACAGCCTTTTAGATAGTCTAAGAGGACTGCTGTGCTAAAAGTGGGTGTTGAGAAAGAGTAGCTGATATAAGACTGAAATTTATCACTGGGACCTGGTTGCACGGGAAAAGTTCATATTTTATTCAGAAAATTGTTCTTAAGAGACAGGAAATATCTACAACAATACACCTTATAAAGATGTGGTTTAGGAATCTAAAGGGCTTTAGTATTTCAGTGAATAAATGCTAAGCCTCGGGTATATAACATTTTAATTATGGATGCCCTCCATTTCTGATAAAGCTAAATAGTTGAAATGATATGAAATTAATACTCGTGGTCCTAGAACAGATTATATACTCCGCATGTTCTCACTGAAACCCACACTTAATTGCCACACTTCTTCCTGTGCTGGTTCTAGGGATGGATTGGAGAATGTTAATGTTAGCTGCTGACTCCTGGGGGCTTCTGAGCCTGCATGCTGACTCTGTAATTAAACGTCTGTGCACGGAAGCAACTGTCAGCTCGAGCTCTACCTCCCACTGCTGGATGTCTGTCAACTCAAGGATTTACTTTTTTAATATGAGAAAATGTCAGTTGCCGTCTGAAATAATTTTTCTGATGATTCAAGTAAACATTGAATTTCTGATGATTAAATAAGATAAACACAAAAAATACAGCATTGCTTTGAAAGCAACTCCCTTTACACGGTGAAGAGGATTTTACCCAAGAACTCGGGGTGTATTGTAAATGTTACATATTCCTATTTTGTAGAGGAAGGAATACACACACACACACAAATACTATATGTGCATATGTATATTATAGATTTAGAATTCCTTAATAGAAAAACTCAGAATTCTCTTATCACTACATCTGTTCTTATAAGTACAAAAACATTCTTAGTAGCAAAATGCGTGGTGTTTAGCTGCAGAGAAGCTATTTATTAATCGTGAGCTTTAACACTTGATTAAACAACAGTATGTCTATTCTGATTTTATTCCTAAATAGCAAGTTAATATTTTTTGATTCAGAAAAAAATAGTTCCCTGACATGATATGAATATATACTGATGGTTCTATTTCTTTACTGAATTCACTTATGGACGTTAGAGAACCGTGTAATGACAATAGCTCATTTCATTTCTTGTGCCTTTCCTCAACTAAAACCTCAGCCCCTGTGGTTTCCCGTCAATGGTTTCTGGGAGTCTCATGAATTTCCTTTGCATTCTCAAACAATTCCGATTCGGCAAGACATCATTGCTGCTCCCTCACTACATTTCTTGCTGTTAGGATCTTACCTAGAAAGCACCACTGGGGGTGGCGCCTGTGGCTCAGTGAGTAGGTGCTGGCCCCACATACCATGGTGGCGGGTTCAAACCCAGCCCCGGCCAAACTGCAACAACAACAAAAAAGAAAAAAGGCGGGGGGAAGAAAGCACCACTGGGACCAGGACACGCACATTCTCACCGGGCTGGGGCTGTACCAGAGCAGCCCTGAAATGGGTCTTTCTTTTTTTCTTTCTTTCTTTTGTGCTTATTCCTTCTCCCATAAAAGATTTGGCTAGCAACATATATGACTCCATCAGCTCCACTTTCCCCGTTTCTCCCTTTTCTCCTCCTTCCTTCCTTCTCTTCTGGTGCTTCTTCCTTTGTCCTAAGCCAAAGGCCTCATGCAAAACAGTTCACACAAACCAGTCCCTTTAAGGGATATCCCAAAGGGTTCATTTGAATCTTAAGTTACAAGGAATGGTAACCCCTATATACTTTTTTGCTTCAGTGAGCACTTTTTGAGACCTTTAAGATTTCCAATGTGTCATTAAGATAGCTATACAGGAAGGAAGTAATGACAGATAGTAAGGAAGGCAAGCACCCTGTGGGTAAGGGGAACATACATTCCTCTCCTCTCCCCAAACTGAAAGTGTTCAGTTTATCTAGTCATAGGGTATACGTGTGTGGTTATAATGATATTTTCTTTTATGAATTGTCTCTAGATGAATTTTATTATAAACCTTAACACCAACAGTTCCACCTTTATTTCATAGTTTTATGACTATATCTAGAGGCCTATTTGAGGATTACACTCAATCGATCCAGTTAATAGCTAATAACTCCCAAAGATCACTCAGTTACTAAAGAAGGTGGCACATGCTAAGTTTTAATTCATAGTCACAGAAATAAATGACTACATTTTGATTTCACACTGCTAGAGGCCGAGATTACTAAAGATACTAAACTCCATTACTAATTTATTTCTTGCCTAATCAACAAAAAAATTTTGACCTCCTACTGCCTAAGATACTATGGCAGGTATTTTTTTTTTTCTTTTTGAGACAGAGTCTCACTTTACTGCCCTTGGTAGAGTGCTGTGGCATCACAGCTCACAGCAACCTCCAACTCCTGGGCTTAAGTGATTCTCTTGCCTCAGCCTCCTGAGTAGGTGGGAGTATATGGTGGATATTTGGATGCATTAGAGAAATGAAATAGTCACTGACCTAGTGATACCGATTATCCAATTTCAAGAAGGATCCCATACATTATATTCTAAATTAGTAAAACTGATGTCCTCTCTGCTTATTTACTCAGGCAATGGAGGCCCCTTGCTGTCTATGATGAGCATAACCTGCTTTGTAAACTTACTCCATAAGCCTGTCTTTCCCTTACTCAATAAACTTTGTTTCATGTTTGCTTTGATAGACATTTAGAATTTTTTTTTTTAAATGTACATCCTATTTGTTCAGGAGGATAGCCTGAAACTGTTCAGAAGTAAGTTTTGTGGGCTTAATCTTTCGCCATATAATTTTTATGTAATCCAGCAAAATTGGGGTCTAAACTTAGTTTCACCCTTATCTTATGATATCTTAACATATGACTTTCATTCTTTTTGAAATAATAACATGATTTTTTGAAATACACTCATCTGATTAATAGGTAATATATACTCTTGGTAGATTACTTAAAAGGTGAAATCTATGAACAGTGACCATCCCACTTCCCTTCCTATATGACCAGGCCCTATCCTCCAAGCCAATACTTTTACCAGTTTCTTATATATTTTTCTCAAGAGATACTGTGCTTTTCACAACCAGATATGTACATTTTGCTTTTTAATATGGATGACAGCATAGTGTACATACATAGTGTCCCTGTTTTATTTGCTAACTACCATATATGAGGTCTGACAATTAAGTTCACAAACTCATCCTAGAAAAAGTGTTTTGAAGGGTGGACTAGACCTGGAGTCAGTGCATAGCGTCCCAAGGGGAGGACTTCAAAAGTGGCCATAGTGATATTCAGCCATGAGGTAAGTAGTGCTTTTTCTAGGATGACTTTGCAAACTTAATTGTCAGACCTTGTATTAAAAATCTATCCTGATTAGAACATATAAAAGTGAATATACCACAATGCATTTAATCAATCCCTTACTGAAGGGCACTTAGTTAGTTTCCAAATTTTGCTAGTACAAGTAAGGTTTTAGCAAATATCCTTGTACATACATTATTTCACATGTGAAGCAGAATTTCTGGATTAAAGAAAAATACATTTTAAATTTTGATCGATGCTATCAATTAGGCTTTCAGCAATAAATTTTTTAAAGGAAAATCACTGATGAGAATAGCAAATCCATGGAAGATGAATCTACCTTGATATAATCACCCTTCTTGTGTTTTAGAGATATGAACATCCTTATCTTAATAAGAAGTAGCATTTAGGATGTAATGGATTCCTTGGAAATTATTTTTAAAAATACAAGTGGAGCAGCAAAGAAAGTTACTGTTCCTATCTAATCTACGAAAATTAACTAAGCCAATGTGTAGCTGTTTCTGTGATTTATCAAATTCTGCCAATGTTTACACTGGTTCCACGTCACTGTAGTTCTTTGGGCGGACTAAAGGCTTTAGAGCATTGCCGAGTCATTTTGAAAAGCATCAATAGTAAAGCTCATGATCATTGACAGACACCAAATACCATGGACATGTAAATCTTCAAGCAAGCTAAACATCTGGTTTGTTTTGTTTTGTTTTGTTTTGAGTAAGAGCTAAGTGTTTTAAACCCTTATATTATGCTGCAAAACCATAACCAGTGTGGTAATGGTAAAAGAATGGTCAAAATATAGCATTTTGTATTACAGATTAGCCACAATTCATAGAGTGCAATTGCCAGGGGACAAATTTTGGGGCTTTTATTTTTAACAAGCATGAAGGTGTTAAGCAGGATCAATCGGGAAATTTTCTGTAGGATCTACAGATTTAGTGTAATAATGTTTCTAATTATTTTCCCAAAGCACTTTATATTTTAAGTAATGAAGCAATATTTTACAAATATTTCTTGAGTATTATTGAGTAGCATAAGTCAGGCAATGCTGTGAATTTACTCTGGGGTTCAATAATGAATAATCTGTGGTCCCTGGCTGCCAGGAGTCTATCGGTTGGTACTGAGAGAACGCCACTTTATAAAACACCAGTGAAGTGCTACAGAATTGTTAATGGGGCCAATGAGTGCACAAAAGGAAAAAGTCAAGTTTACCAGAGGGAGAAGGAAAGATTTCTTATCAGAGGCAACACCTGAACTGAGTTTGAAAAGATGAATTGATATTCAACATATACATCAGAGATGGAATGACATGAGTGAGATGAAAAAATTCAGTATATTCCATAATAAAAAATTCCTAAAATAGCCAGAATAGTGTACATCTATCCGTCTAATCACATATGCTATTTTGCAAAAAAAACTTTGTATGTACACATTTGTATATACTTATACATATATGTATGTATATATATGCATAACTATTTTTGCCTATGTATATATTCATATATATACCTGCCTACTTATATGTATTTATCACATGTATTTTTATATGTGTCTATGTAGGTACACATATATTTTTTGCAATGGTCTGAAGGCTTGTGTCCCCAAATTCATATACTGAGACCAAACCCCAGTGTGATAGTCCTGAGACATGTGGCCTTTGGGAGGTCATTAGGTCATGAGTGGGATTAGCTCCTTACGAAAGGGGCCCCAGAGAGCTGACTTGTCTCTTCTGCCATGTGAGGACAAGGTAGGAAGGCTTGTCTATGAGGACATGGGCCCCATGTGACACTGAGTGTATAGGGGCCTTGATCTTGGTCTTCCCAGCTGCTGGAACTGTAAGAAACAAATTTCTGTTATTTATAAGCTCCCCAGTTTATGGTATTTTCATTAGAGTGATTTGTACAGACACACACACACATACACACATATATATATATGGATATGGATACTTTCTGCACAGCCCTGTCATATATACAATCATGAGTTGGAAAGGGTGAGGAAAGGAGAAGCAAAGAAATGCATCTTGAAATAAGGTTGGAAGGAAAGGCAAAGAGCTTTACATGGTGGGTTAAGATGTTTTGACTTTGTTGCTGTCATCTAAAGTTTCCCAAACAGTGAATCATGTCCGAGTGCTGTGCTAAATCTTTCACAGGTACACATGTCATGAGCAACTAACTCACCCCAGGTGGGCTGAGGAGATAATCAAAGTTTCCAGGGTGGCCCCACTGGTCACAAAGTCTCATCAGTTTCCCTCCACATACAAGTCATTTCCACACATGACATGACAAAGAATAGAGATATACTCTCGCAAATAGTAATAAGCTTTCCAAGACTTTTAAGCTAGTGAATTACATGCAGGTTAAAAGAAACACCAGGAACTAAAACTATTGCAAAGGTCTGCATGAAGATTTTGAAGATACAGAGTTGAAAATTGATGACAAGAAGATAGAATTAATACCTTCAAGGGGGTTAAAAGTGAAACACCTACATGTTTGCTTTATTGACTAATAGAATAATGATGCCTTTCATGGAATTTAGTAATAAAAGATAAGAAATAACTTTTGTGCAGTTTCGTTGAAGAGTCCCCTCCATGTGAAATGCTGGTGAGACCTATAAGACGCATATGAGCTCTGAGTAGGAATATCAAATATCACCTTTGGCCATACAAACACTTAAAATCAAGTGGTAGAAATTATATATGATATAATTATCCCGGTTCAGTTAGAAACTTCCCTACTGTGAATAATAAATATATGAAATAGTAGATTTTCAAGATGGGTATTTTTCCATGTAATGTGACAAGTCTGGAGTTGGACGTTCTAAGGTCTGATACTTCAGCAGCGGCATTTCATCAGTGACCCCGGCCACCTGGGCCTTTCCTCTTTACTTTCTGTTGGTTTCCAGTCTTAAGGTCATAAAATGCCTGCCACAGTTTGGGCCAAAACGTGCATATTCCATGAAGGAAGGAGGAAAAGAAAGCAGAACAAAAGTTATATGATAGTGGAGTTTAGTGCTGGTGGCATTTTTCAGACAACCTGTTCAGTAATTTCTATACTCACCTCAGTGGTCAAACTCTGAAACACGGCTGCCTGTGGTCACAAAAGATCCCCTGGTCAGGCACATGGCTGTCCTCACTAAATCAAAGTTCTGTTAGAGATGAAAAGGAAGATTAAATACTGTCTGCAGTACTGCACATAGGCCCCTGTGCTCAAGCTACGTTGATTGAAAATGGGAAAGCTCATTTGAAGGCTTATTTTGAGGACATGCTTTTCCACAATTATATATATATTTTGTGCACTTTCCAAAGCCCTTTTCTCCCATATAGTTTCATTTACTCATCACAACCCAGTAATGGGTTGTGGACAAGTAATACTCTCCCCATTATCTTCAAGAAGAAACAGAAAAGCCACGGATGGTAAGCAGTGAAAATAAAACTAGAAGCCCAATTTTGTAAGATTAGGGGCTTTTTGTGATGGGAATAAGGAGCAGACTGATTTCTAACTAAATTGACAGGATGTTGTTAATATTACATAAGCCCAGTTTCTTCACCCTTTGGAAAGTAGAGGAAATTATAGCAGTTTACTTCCAAGATGATATCAAAAAGAGTCTACGAATTTGCCTACATAATTCAAAGGTAAATACTAGGTAGGTAACACAAAGTCCCTCCAGGCAGGTGCTGCTCCAGTGTGTTTTGGAGTAAGGGGACAGCAGGAGAACGGGGTCACACAGTCTTCAGCTCTCTCCCACACGTTTCTTTCCATATACTCCTCACTGTGGGGCAGAGAGTCCTTTTGTAAGACAGAGACTTCATTTGCTTCATAAGAGGTTGCCATGAGACGTAACTGAACATGTATAGTATAGAAGGTCCCTTCTGAAGAAACTGAAATAAAAAATCTCTTGCTCTGAGGAATGGTAATAACCTATCACTATCTGGCCATGGGAAATCCCAGTCATCCTTACCACAGAGACCTGAGAGAATGGAGCTGGACCCACAAGGGTATCAGGAGGCCAGGAGGACAGAGGACAATTTGGAAAAAGAAGAGAACAGAGACTAGAGAAGGAAGGAATTTCCCCATGAGATGCTGACTCTGTACCTAACAGAAAAGGAACTTGATGTTAGGAGTCAAGTCTCACCCATCCATGGAGTTCCATTTGCATCTGAATCATCTACTCTTAAATTTGTTTTCTTTCTTATAATGGACTGTGTCCAAATTCATTTCTAGATATTGTGAGCAGGAATAAATGCATTCATCAAAATAGTTTCCAAATACTGCGTCATGACATTTACACTGGTGGTCATACTAGGACATTTACCAGGTGGTCCTATATACCAGGCGTCCTCAAACTACAGCCCGCGGGCCATATGCAGCCCACCTAGGACATTTATCTGGCCCACCGGGTGTTTTTGCCACTGCTGCCTGTCCTGCTTAGCAGCTGACTCATCCCGGGGCCCACAGTCTGGCCTCCAACTGTCTGAGGGACAGTGAACTGGCCCCCTGTTTAAAAAATTTGAGGACCCCTGCTATATACTAATGCCTTCTTTTCATAGTTCCATACATCACAGGAAAATACAAGTATTGAGATAGCCAAACCAAATACATACGCATACTGAGAGAGAGAGTGAGAGCAAAGATTTACAAGTACAAATTTCAGTCGAAGGAGGGAAGAAAAATATGTTGAAATATTTACCCTCTTCTCAGACCATAGGCCCTGGTTTGCCGCATAGTAGCAGCATTAATCTCCAGGTCTATGGTTATAGCCACATTGTCATGTGCCTGGGAGATCAGAGGTCTTTTTCAGCTGATAATTAATTAAAATATCTTTGTATAACTGGGAGAGTATATTAAGTAAATCAGGGCTTGAACTTGTGACAACATAAGGCGACAAGATGAGAAACTAAATTAGAACATTCTCTGTTGTCTTGATCAGATTAGAGTGCCATGGATCTTTTAGTTTTCTCTAAAAAATTTTTTGAAGCTTGCCTGTGTTTATAGGAGAGATCAGAGAAAGTTAAGAAAAATAGAGTAGAGAACTGTCACGTGAGAACCTTTTGATTCTAGAAAAAAATAGGTGACATCTTACCTAGTGATCCTTTTCTTTCCTTTTGCTTGCTGATAAACAGGCTCTGTAAGTAAATTATTAATATATTGGTTTGTACTTTGACATTCTCACTGACAAAAGTTAGTACAATGACAGAATTTGCCATGTATTCTCTTCCAGAAAACCTTTTAATATTCCTTGCCTAAGCAATGGTCTGTTACATAAAAGTCATTATTACAACCGTGGTTATTATACAAAACTGATCAACTTTTGACATTTCTGCTTTAAAAATATCATTCCTATTGATCACTCTGCTCCTTTCAACATGTCTCCTTTTATGACTCAGGTTTTTCCTAATTACCATCCAATTTACCTTGTAAATTAATACATGGTGGAAAATGTAAATGCTATGTCAATGTTATGAAAATAATCCCACACAAAACCTTTAAGAATTTTATTTTCCATTAACTCCATCATGAGGGTTGTTTTCATTTCTTGGGAAAGGCAAATTTATCAACCCCCAATTCCCAGCAGTTTAGGGAATGGAGCCATTCCTCGTGTTTGTGTGTATTCTCTCAGCTCAGAGACAACATAACACACACTCCCCTGAGCTGATCACAGCTGGGTGTCTCGTTCCCTATAGCTTTCTATAATTCTTTAATAAGAATGATTGCATTTTTGGAGTGGTGAACCTTCTTGGCAGCCAGGTAACTTTTCATATTTTGTTTTATTTCTTTTGGCAAAACGTGGAGCATCTTTTGGGGGTTTATCTGTTCCTTGTGCCTGCTATCTCCTTCTACTTCAACCAGCCAGGAAACATAGAATGGCTTTAACTTCCATTCTTACACTTTTAGTCTTTCACAGAAAGCAAAGAGAAAAATATCTGAAGTTAATGAAAGGCAATTTTTCCCTCACCCACTGGGAAAATTGAAAATATGACCTTTCCAAGAGACATAGTGAGAGACAGCTTAAAATCTGATAAAATCTATGTCAAATTAAGTGATTCCCACCTCACAAGGACTCAGGCTGACTCAGGAGCCGGCCTACCTTGTGCAATTTACAAATACTCTCTCCTTTGTTCCTGGGAAGTATACCTTAGTTTCAGTCCCATTACTTCTTTCTGTCATTTTTCAGCTTTCATCCATTAGCTGATCAAATTACACCTCAGACACCAGTAACTATGAACACCAATTTCAAGCATAGTAAATTGAAACGAAGAAGCTCATGGCAGCGTCTCCTCTTCCTGAAAAGAGCATCTTCATTTCTCTGCTGAGAAGAAAATCTTTCCTATTCGGGGTTTAGTTATGACTAATAATTTAACCTGCAGTCAGTTTCATTTTTAAACTGTAAAATAGGGATGAAGATAGTTTTAGATAGATAAGAGAATGGAGAAAGTTCCTATACATGATCGGTAGAAGAGGTTATAATAAGAAGAAGAATAACAGCGTCAAGTGAGTGATTGTTTAGAACTTTAAGTGATGCAAAAGGGTTCATCTCTTCCTCCTGCCTTCTATGCGGGTATTATATATGTTTGTTTTCTAACTTGACATCACCACAAACTTGAGAAGGAGATAGCTAGTTGATCTGTGGTATTACAGTCAGGGAAACTTAGAGACTTAGTCAAGGTCACACGCTAAGGAGGAATTAGAACTTTGACTAAAACAGTCATCTGACTCCATTCCCCAAATGCCATTCTATGAATTAAAAATAAAAATTAAGTAAAATAGTTTTTACGAACATACTTTTATCTTTGCTTATAAAACACTAGTGTTCAGGTCATTGGAAAATAGACTCTTAAAATCAGAAAAGTCTTGTATCCCAGTCTCTCCATCTAAAGATCTTTTCTACAATGTATCAGAAGGTTCCCTGGCTTCCTCCTAAATTCCAGTGTCAGGTCGCATTCCACTCTGTATGTGACAGCCTGTTCCCCTGTTAGTCTGAGTTGTCATAGTTCCCGTAGAATCAATACTTTCATTCCGTTAGCCTTGAAGCACCTCTCCCGTTTGCTCCCTCTGTGAACAGCACCCAGCCTGACACTTCTCACATTCTCCAGACCCTCTTACGGTTCTGGCCCGCTGGATAACACAGCTCAGTGGTGGCTCTGCATATATTTTCAAATAAATTTCCCTTTGGTTTTCTCCTATCTCCAAGAAAGTTCCCAAAATCCTTATGAGGGAGTTAGGTGGTTACTAGCATTTAACACCCTCTCTCTAAGACACTTGAAGAGTCCCTTAGACATTTGAAGCCTCCATATCTCTCTTCTGTTTTTCAAAGGATGAGAAAACTGAAGCCCAGAGGGTAAGTGACTTGTCTATGTCGTGACACAGGACTCCTAGATGGCTACAGCAAATATCCTATTATTATCATTATGCTAATGATTCTTCTGAAATCCACAAATGAGAAAGGATGAAAAGCCCCTAGAATATTAACAATTACTGAAAGAAAGTGCCTGGTTGGTTCTGTAAGTAAAGCAAATCGGTTATTTGATGTATGAACTTCTGGAGGCTAATCCCAGCCTTGATAGCAAATCACCTCCAAGATTATTACAACTATAACACCCCACGAATCTGTATTATAAATCAAATGATATCATGGATTCTACTCTTGAGGAAAATAAATTGGAAGACCATTGTTGGTTTGCTGTTGCTGATCTACTAAATGACTTTAGGAAATGTCTTGGACATCTCCCGTTTGCTAAAGTAGGTTATCTGGGGGTAACTGTGAAGTTCAGTGTCATATATTTGCAGTGTATTTCTAAGGTATTGGTATAAAGTAGTATTAAATATCCAAATATTCATTTAACTGGTATTACAGAAGAGTAGATTGTTTTGAATACTCCTCAAACTTTCTGGCTCATTAAGCATTCGTCGCCTTCTATAATAAAGTTGCTGGGGCAATGCAAAGATTTGACACAGAAATTTTTTTATATGTGTACAATTGCATGGTTTCATTTTGAAACAATGTAGTTTTAGAAGTATGATAATTGCACAAACTAAAATCTGACAAGATAACTGATAACAATATTAATATAGTTTACAAGGAGTTTAATTAAGTAGGTACACAAGAAAAATAATTCCTTCCATTTCTCCATAAGCAAAACACTTAAGTAATTAATAATAATATAAAAAACAAAGCAATACAAATTTGAGATATTTCTGAGAAATAGCAGATGTTTGGAAAGCATTTTTGATGACTTCATTAAAATGCTATAGCCCATCCATGCTTTTTCTGTGACCTTAGAAGCTATAATCAGTACACTTATATCATCAAAACACTTTTCTAAAAAATGTTTATCCTCAGTGGATTAAGATCATTAAAATAGCAAAAAGTATTTATTCTTTTTTATTATAGTAACAATACATGTTCAACTTAGAAAACTAACAGGCATAGGAAAGTACATACATAAAAATCGAATTACGTAAACTCCATTACTCACATATGAAGAGTGAGCATCTTGCTATCAATATGTATCTATTCATTTTCATATATGCCTATACATAAGAATAGGTAAATTTGAAAAACTGGGATCATATGGAAAAATTAGGGTAGATAATGTAGCATAACTTTTTGCTCACTTAAGAAAATAACCATAAAGGCTTTTCCTTTTCCATATTACTGAATACATTTGTAAAGTAATTTTACTAAGGATGATAAAAAATATGATTGACACATCATTATGGATATATCAAAATGTATTTAACTAACTCCCCTATGAAGTTTTTTCTACTTATTGGAAGTGAAATTCTTTCTGATAAACAATATTGTTAGATATACATATACGCAGAGACATGGGGCCAAAAGCAAAAGGATATATTTGAAATCCTTTGGTGCATATTATTAAAATGCCTTACAAACTTTTTTAGTAGTTCATACTCCCATAGACCAAATACAGAGAGCCTCTAGTTTTTTTTTTAACTCTTGTTTACTCTGTTGTTACTAGTAAAACTTTTGTGGTAGGTAGGATAATAACCCCCCAGGGATGTCCTTGTCCTGATCTCCAAAACCTGTAAATATGCAACATTGGCAAACATGATCAAATTAAGGATCTTGAGAAAGGAAAATTGTCGTAGGTTATCCACGTCAATTATAAAGTCCTTAAGGGTCAGGTTGAGAGAAGGCAATGTGATAACAGAAGCAGAGAAGCAGAGTCCGAGAAGACGATGTTGTGACTGAAGACAGCAGAGAGAGAGAGAGAAAGATTTGACGGCACCACAGTTTTGGACTTGCACATGGAGATAGGGGCCTTAAGCCAAGAAATGCAGGTGGCCTCTAAGAAGCTCAAGAAGGCAAGAAAGTAGATTCTCACCAAAAGCTCCCAGAAAGAACGCAGCTCTAAACGTGACTATAATGCAGACACCATCCATATTGCTTTGTGACCACAGACCAAATCAACCCATCTAGAAGTCAGACTTGGAATTTTTCTACCCCCTTCTGGAGGTGAGATGGTACCTCACAAATGATCCTTAATACAAGTTGGGGAAAGGTCATTTGTGCAACCATAGTGGCTGTTGTGAAGGTCTGGGCCATCTACTCATGCAGACCACTCATGCCTCAGGATCCACTCAGCTTTGATCTTTTATATATATATATATACCATTTCCCTCTTACCTACCACTGGGCTTATCCAACAGGAGCCATCTCACAAGGGCAAGTTCCAGACACCTGGCGTGTTAGTTTCTTTTGCACTGCTATGTGTATAAAGGAATACCTGAGACTGGGCAATTTACAAAGAGAAGAGTTTTATTTGGCTCACAGCTCTCCAGGCTGTACAAGAAGCACCACACCAGCCTCTACTTCCGGTAAGGGCCCCACAGATTTTCCAGTCAAGGCAGAAGACAATAGGGGAGCAAGTGTGTCATGTGGTGAGAGAAGGAACAAGACGGATGAGCTAGTGCCAGATCTGTTAAACAACCGGCTCTCCCGTGAACTAATCAAGTGAGAACTCTAAATAGTGAGAAGGACTCTCTATCTGACCCTATGACATAAACAGCTCCCACCAGGCCCCACATGCAACACGCAGGATCAGATTTCAACACGAGATTTGGAGGGAACAAACACTCAAACTGTATCAGATGGCCATTGGCTTGGTTAAGCATTCTGTGTCCAGCAGGGTCTGGTAACCTGCAAGAGCTCTTCTTCCAAAGGCATGAAAATCTCTTGTGGAAGGCATGACCTTAATCTTAAAATCTCAGGGGTCTTCTATATGATTTTCATGTTGGATCATTCTGTTAGCTTCACACGACCTCTTTTCCTACTACTGATAATTCTACCGCCATAAGGCCTGTTAGAATGTGTGGTCAAGCAGCAGGGCTGATTCCACCACAGCCTGGACACTATACAGGACTTTTTTCTGCTGTTGGCTTAACTCGAAGATAGCAGCCTTCTATGTTACCAGGTAGAATATTCTAAGTGTAGAGTGCACTGTCTTTATAGCACTCTGCTATATGGAAAATGGTTTGCTTTTCATTTTTTGTTTTTAGGAACAGGCTTTGTTAGCTGTATCTATAATGACTCTGCTGGTCATAACAATTATTACAGCTTCCTGGCTTCTCACCATTAAGCAACACCACGTGGCCTTTCCACTGTAGATGCCCCTCCTTCCCACAGATGTCAGTAAGTCCCGCTCTGGGACCCTCTCTTACTGTTACCACTGGCCTGTGTAACATTTCTTGGTGATATTGGGGCCTGTCTCACCAGCATATTCCTGAAGACCTTGGTAATACATGCATTCTCTGAGCTCTCTCCGAGCAAAACATTCTGGTGGGTCTTCTGGCCATATAAAATAAATCCATTCTATTACACCCACTTCCTTCAGTCTTTTTGTTCTTTTCTCTCCCATCTGCCATGTAGTATGTTCAATTTCATGTCCCAAGAAATGAATTCTTGCTTATCTTGCTTTAAAAATCAGCCTCCAACAGAATGCCATCAAAATCTACCCCAAGATTTATCTACCCCATAAATCTTACCCCCTTTATCTCTTGCTTTTCTGCAAACATCAGGACACTGATAGAAAAGGATGTCAACTACTTTTTGTTATTCTTTGGGTTATTCTCATCTGCAGCCAGTTTCCCCCAGGGGACGTTTTGCACCATCTGGAGTTATTTCTGTGTGTCACAACTAGGGAGAGTATGACTGGCATCTAGTGGGTAAAGGCCAAGGATGAGACTAAATATCCCACAAGACACAGGACAGACTCCACAAGAAAAAAATAATACCCAGCCTAAATTGTCAACAGTGCCGTGGTTGAGAAGCTCGGCTTTAGAATGAATAGTGTTTTCCCTCTCTCCTTAGATGTACAGGTCCCAGGCAGGCAGCCAGGAGAGGAAACGAGTGAAGCTTTGGAGTTAATACCTTGTGTCAAGGGAGAAGCAAAATGTGTCTGCAGCATCTTCCAGTTAAGCAGAAGTCATAACCCTTACAGGGGAATGGCAACCTCTGAAAATCTACAGGGCACAGGGAGATTTGGTGATGCAATACCCCCTGCAGCATCCGTCTAGCTAGCACCTGCCCCACCTCAGCAGCATCCATCTACCTAGCCCCTGTCCCAGTTTTCAAGTCCTAGGTTTCTCCTTTCAGGTGCCTGAGTGTCACATAACCGAAATGGAGCTCTGCTACTGTCACAAATAGGTCTTCACCCTGCCAGTCGATTGCGTCTGCACCTCCAGCACAGGCAATGAGTGCTACTTTCACACTGCCACCACGGCTCACTGGTTCTCACCTTTAGCTATTTATCTGCCTGGCAATAGCTTTTAACCCTTATACTGGTGTTAACACAACTTTTGGTAATCACTCAACTCTTCCGTCTTTGTAGGAATTATTCTCCCCACATTTTCAAAATGCCTGCATCCTACGAGCTGCCATAGCTTTCTATCAGTACATCTTTTTAAGTCGCTGCCAATAAAAATTTGGGAGCTGAACTGCCACCCTATACTAGAGATTATCCATGCCCCATCTACCAATCACGTTATCCTCTTTACCTGCTGGGTGGTGGGTAACATATCAAATTCCCACCTTACTGTCCATTTTTTTCAGAGAACTTTTTGTTCCACTTGTACTAGTTCCCAGAGAAGAAGACACCAAGTTGGGATAGGATACACAAGGGATTTGGGGGTCAGGGGAACATTCATGTGACAGGAAATAGGGAAGGAGGAGAAAAAGAATGTGAGAGTCACCAGACCCTGAGTGTAGAAAAGACAAATTAAAAAGAAGCTGTCGTTTTGGCACCATTTGTGAATTTGTCAATCCAAAGCTGGCTAATAAGTTGTCACATTTCTCCCAGAAGTAGGCCTGCCTCAGTATCCCCACCTCACTAGGTCATAGGTGAGGGGCAAGGCACAGGTGCAATGATAGATTTTATCCTGTAGCAGCACCTGGGGTACTCAGACATCATTATTCCTGTGGCAGACATCTGTGAGGCCATCCGTCTGGGTTTCACAGAGGGCCCACACAGCCCTGTGGACAGAGTTATGCAACTGCTTAAAAGGGGAAAATGCTGCATCCACTAAGAGACAGATGGGATGCAGATAACAGCCAATCAGAACCCCACTTCCTCATTTGATGCACTGAAAAGCAGGTTCATTGGCAGGTGCCTTGGCCTCTTGTGGTCTTGAAAAGCAGCCTTAAGTAAGGATAATTTCCAGAACGCATGTTGGGTTCTCAGCAAAGGTTACATAGTCCCTTCAAGAACTGTGTGGTATTTTATACCTCTCAGAAACCTGTGCACAGACCTTGATACAACTGCTCTAATTAGCATTATTGTTAACTTTATTTTTCCAAGGGGAAGGAAGAAAAGCTATTAATTATATTATAAATATCAAAGAGTCTTTTTAGGTCTATTAAACAGAATTTGTGCAAGGATTTCCAGGAACATACCCCAGTGTTGCAGCCCAGGTTCCTCCATCCGGCCAGACAGAAATAGAAATAGCTCTTTTAAATCCAGCTCCACTCTGCCATGTAAATTTTGTCTGACAATGGAAGAGTAAACCTTCTCTATGACTTAGTTTCTTTGGTAGCTGAATGTGGATACTAATAGTATTTCTCTGATACGGCTAAACTTGAAGACGAAATAATTCATCTAAGTCTAGCTTAGTGTCTGGCATATACTCCTCTCCCACTATACAATCCTTGTTATATAATTAAGTTCTAGTGCAAATAGAATTTGATTAGCTCACTTCCCTTCTAGTTAAAAAGAAAATAGATAGGAAAACAACATTTTACTTTTAAGATGCAACATAGGGTAATGATTGTCACAAAGATATTTAAAAAGCAAGGGCTTTGCAGTTTGAAAGAGCAGAGTTGTTTCGTTTTGTTTTGTTTTTGAGAGGGAGTCTCACTTTGTCACCCTTGACTAGAGTGCCGTGGCATCATAGCACACAGCAACCTCAAACTCTTGAGCTTAAGTAATTTTCTTGCCTCATCCTTCCAGGTAGCTGAGATTATAGGTGCTGGCCACAATGCCCGGCTATTTTTTGAAACAAGGTATCACACTCTAGCTCAGTCTGGTCTCAAACTCCTGAGTTCAGGCAATCAACTCCCAAGTGCTGGGATTACAGGCGTGAGCCACTGCACCTGGCCTAAAGATTAGAGTTTGAATCACATTTTAGCTGTCCACAGTTTCTTGACATAGAGCAAATTAATTAAATTAACTGATCCTTCCCTCGCCAGAAGTAGGCTTGCCTCGGTATCCCCACCTCACTAGGTCATAGGTGTGGGGCAAGGCACAGGTGCAATAAAATAAGAGTAATAATGTCTTTATCACGTGGTTGTTTCAAGCATTAAATAACATATATATTCAAAATACCTACCCAGTCCCTAGCACTTAGTATGTGCTAATTGTTAACACATATTAGTTATTGTCAATTGTTGTTCTTTATTATATAATATGCCTTTATGACTGATAAGCAGGGCCATCAATGCCTCAAATAAATAACTGCAAATTATTATCCCCAAAGTTTTCATCATTTTTTTTTTCAGATTAATGTGAGTGTACAAATGTTTAGGTTACATTGCTTTAGTTTCTAAGGAAAAGTTCAAGTTGTAGTTGAGCCCAGGCCCGGGGGTGTGCTGTATATCCTCACGCTGTGCACAAGGTGAGAACTTGTCAGTCACCCTCCCTCCTCCCCTTTTCCCTTTCCCTCCTCCCCTTTTCCCTTTCCCTCCTCCACCCTCCCTCTCGATTGAATATACTTGTGTTTTTCTTTCGTGTTTTAAAAATTCGTCATTCAGTGTCCTTTCTTGTTGTTTTTCATCACCCATGCACCTAGCAGTCACCCTTGTCAATGTTCCTTTTGCTGTGACTTCATTCCTTTCTTAGATTTGGCATCTAACCTCCTTGTAAACCAGAAATTCAAATTTAACAAAATTATATAAAAAATAAGAATGGATGTATTGCAAATGAGGATCTGAAAGATTTTCTTTATGCAGCTCAGTAATCCTGAGGACCAAGACGTGTAGGAAGTGCATTTCACTATGCATGGGCCTCTTCACCTGCTTCCTGACGCTGTCATACTTATTTCTCTGTCACAGGGGCAGGTCTCAGCCAGGTGGCAGCTGCTAATCGTAGTCAGGTCTATGTACACGGAAGATGCCAATAAATGTTTGGTAATTGAATGAAATGGAAATAAGTTGAATTTAAATAGTGCTGTGACTTCTCTTTTTGGTATAAGATAAACTGAAAGATCTATAAATATCTGCACTATGTTACTTCCCTCAATCCCATCCCATGACTGATCACTTGGCTCTAATGACTCTGACTTTCTCTACCAACAGAAGAATGCACAGTGTTGCTAGTCCTGTTACTCCCTCTGTGAGGACCCATTTCTGTGTCTGCTTTGACAAGCGTCAGCATATGAACTTGCCAGTCGTCATGGCAAACATTCAATATCTCCCTCCTTGTTCAGCTTTAAAAAGGTTTGTGAAGTGTCCATCTGGGTATTGTCAGCACTTCACTTCATTTTCCTTCTTTTCTAAGTGGCATTTAATACTAAGCAAAAACTGATCAGAGATTTAGCATTATCCTTGGCCTATTGTGTTTCCATGGTTACAGGTCTGTGCTGTTCATCTCCAGAATTCAGCCTCAATGGCTTCCCCTACCTTTGTGACCCATTCTTATTAAATCTTGATTACTATGCTCCATCTGTTTTGGCCTCTTACTTACACACTACAATCACTTCTAAAGGAGGCAGTCTTTCTACATTGGGATTGAAGCATTTGAAAACAAACACTTCTTTTTAAATATTTCTCATTTCACATGGCACAGTCCGCCCTAAGATAACTGTCTCCTTTTAAAGTCACTCTTTGAGGAAAGCAATATTTTTTTTTAACTTCTTTTACTGAAGTTTTTTCCTTGCAATGTTTGATTAATCATTCACTTTGCTACCTTCCATCTAGCAAAATTATTTTTTGTTTAACATCAGGGGAATGAACAGATTAATGTAATAAATAAAACAATCAGGTTGTTTTGCCAATTAAATCGAATATTGCCATACTAATAAATTGAAAATATTTTGAAAATAAAAATGTGGTTCGACTCATTTGGAGTGCCTGCTGCTCTTTGTGAGTAAAACTTGGAAAACCATAAAGGAATAGATGAGTGAAATAGAGGGAATTGAAGTAAAACATCAAAGGCAGGCAATTGAAAAGTGTTCCACATCAGGTGGGATCAGACACCACTACATGTAGCAACAACAGTAACAAGAACAATATAACAGTGTCATAAATAAAATAGTTTGTTTTTCTCATAAAAGGAATCTGTATGTAGGCAGTCCAGAAAAGGGATGGCAGTCTCTCCTAAGTCATTAGGTTTTTTGTACTTTGCTATCATTGAATCCTTAGCAGGCTGATTTGTGATCCAAGATGGTTGCTAGCCCTCAACCTCGTATTCTCATTCCAAGCAAGAAGAGACAATAGAAGGACTCCTTGAGACTCCATTCATTATGCCTGCTTACATCTCCTTTGCCAGAACTTAGTTTGTGATCATAACATAGTTGCAAAGGAGTCTGGAAAATGTAGTCTCTTAAATAGAGGCCACCAGGTGGCAAACTAAAACATCAAAGTTCTGTTATTACAGAAGATGGGAAAAACAGACATCAAGAGCAACTAGCAGTCTCGATCACAAACTCCAAAGGATATAAAATGAAGAAGGAGGGAATAATAGTCATTACCGACAAAATGCGTGCTATACTTCACACATATACAAAAACTATTTCATATATTTTTATTTCTGATATTCCTTTGTCTTAAGAAATATTTGATAAACCAAGGTTTAATAACTTCCTCTCTCTTATTCCTCCCAGTATTACTTGTATTTTTATGATCAATGTGATAATAAAGATAATAGACATTTATTAAGAGTTTGAGCTAAATTAGGCAATCAGCTGAATTATTTACATAGATTTTTTTTAACTCTCAAGCTAACCTTTGAAGTGGTTATAATTATATACCCATTTTACAGAAAAGTAATTTAATGAGGTAAGTAATTTGACCCAAATCATGAAACAATGTACTGGTGACACCAGGGTCTAACCCAGTCTGATCAGCGAGTTTCTGTTCCTAATATATCATAGCCTCCTTACCTAATGTACTTGTCTCATGTGCTGTTTTTAAATGCATACTTATTCTCTTACCTTACGGATTTTACATCCATTTGTATTCTTTATACCCATTTTCTAGCCAACATCAAGTTAATAATCTAGCTTTTCTACTTGGAAACAATCTAGGAAAAACTGTAGGAGATTATCTCTTCACGTGGGCAAGTCAGGATGGTAGCAAAGGTAACCCTGAAGGGGCTAATTAAAAAATCACAAGAGGAAAGTAAGGCTTTCACTAATACAAGGGAGCAAGTAGAACAGATAGAGATCAAGTTTCCTGGGAACAGGGTCCAGGTACCTGGAGAAGGAGACTGGGGTGAGTGGGGGCGTTGAGAAGTGAGTAGACTTTTTCTCTGCTAAGTGTTCCCTAATCAGGTCATTGCATTCCAGGGTAATTTGGAAAAATGTGCTATTTTAGCACATGACAGCAGAAAAGGAAAAGAAGAACATCCTGTACAGATTTAATCTTTGGAGATATTCATGGCGATGGCATATTGTTTATTATCATATTTCATAATCACAGAGTCATTATACTAAACTGACATTTTTCTCAAGCACTCCTTCCATTTTCCCCACCACCACCACATTCCATTTCCATGACACTATTTACAAACTTATCTCTTTGCTTAAACTAAATCTTGAACTATTGCTCCAAGAAATAATGAATGAATCAGTATATGCACGCGTATGTTCTCCCAACACAGGGCCAAACTGCCATCAGCAGTAACTTTTAACTGTGTTAATGGAAGTGCTCTATTTCCCCCGGAAGAGATCCCTATGTTTTTAGTACCACAGTAGCATTCTTCCTGAATCATTTACCCAACATGGATGATTTTTCATCATCTATCCACAGTCCCTCATGTTGTACCCTTTATAGAATGAGCAAACATTTTCAAGAACTTAGAAACAGCCAGAGAAATGATTGAGATGACGTTAATAAAATTCAATAAATCATTTGACAAAATGTCACCAGGATCTTATTATGATCTTGTGGGTACTGAAGATACCATAGTGTATAAAACAAAGTTTTTGCCCTTATGACACTTTCACTGTAGTGAAGAGAACAGACCCTACACTAATCCTTAACATATAATATGTCAGATGATAATAAGCATCATGAGAAAGGAAGAAGAGAAAGATAGTTCAGGGGAAGTGGAAGATGAGGAGAAAGAAAATGCCATCTTAAATAAGAAGACCACAGAAGGCCTCTTGGTGAAGATGATATTTGAATAAATATCAGGACTTGAGATAATAAACTGGATATTTGGGGGATTAAGTTAAGCAGGATCAGGAACAAGAAATGTAAAGACTCTAAGAGACTCTAAAGTTGGAGTATGTATGGTCAGAGAAATTATGGGACCAGAGAAAGGAAGATCTTAAGATGGAAAATCACTGGAGGATTTTGCATGGAGAAATAACATGGCTGAATTATATTTTTAAAGGATGACTCTGGACACTGTGTTGAGAATATACAGTGGATGGGCAATTGGGAATCAGAGGGATTTCAAAAAGGCTGTTGCAATGAACTTGAGGTGAGAGTTGATGGGAGCTTGATCCAAGATAGTAGCAACAGAAAAGGTCAGAAGTGATAGGTTTCTGAGTACATTTTTACTAATTTGCTAATGAATACAAAAGAGGAGTCATAAGTTACACCAATGTTTTAGCATTAGCAACTGGAAAGTTGGAGTTGCCATTTGAAGCAACAGAGTTGACTGCAGGAGGAGCAAATTAGTTGCTTTTTTGAGTAGCTGGGACTACAGGTGCCCACTACAACACCCAGCTAGTTTTTAGAGATGGAGTCTTGCTCTTCTTCAGGCTGGTCTTGAACTCCTGACCTCAAGCAACCCACCTGCTTCGACCTCCCAGAGTGCTAGGATTACAGGCATGAGCTGCCAGGCTCGGCCCCAAAATGGAAAAATTCTTAAAAACACAAATCCTAAATCACAAAGAAATAGACAATCTGAATAGACCCGTGAATAGGAGATTGAATCAGGAATCAAAAATCCCCTGAACAAAAGAAAAAAAAAAATCCCTGGATGACTTTATGGGTAAATTCTACCAAACATTTAAAGAAAAACCTATAATATGAATCCTGTAACTTTCTTCAAAAATTAAAGAAGAGGGAGTTCTTCCTGTCTTAATTTTATGAGGCCACCTTTACCTGACACCAAAGCCAGATATACCAGTATCCTTTATAAACTTTGATGCAAAAGTCCCCAACAAAATACAAGCCAAATTCAGCAATGTATTAAACTGTATTAACACAATGCCACATAGGATTTATTCCTGCAATGCAAGGGTAGCTCAATATATGAAAATGAGTACACCACAATAACAGAAGAAAGGAGGGAAAATCCCATATGACCATGTCAATTGACACAAGAAAAGCATTTGACAAAGTTCAACACCCTTTCATGATAAAAGTATTCAATGAACTAAGAATAGAAGGAATCTATCATGCCCTACCTAATACAGGACATATACTAAACACTCACGGCAAATATCAGACTCAACGGTGAAAGGCTGAAAACTCTTATAAAGTTGGATACAGGAAAAGGATGCACATTTTCACCACTTATTTTTTTTTTTATTAAATCATTGCTGTGTACATTAATGCAGTCATGGGGTACAATATGCTAGTTTTATATACAATTTGAAATGTTTTTATCAAACAGGTTAACATAGCATTCATAGAATTTTCTTAGTTATTGTGTTAAGAAATTTATATTCTACATTTAGTAAGTTTCACATGAACGCTTGTAAGATGCGCTGTAGGTGTGGTCCACCAATTACCCTCCCTCCACTCATCCTCCCCCCTCCCCTCCCCTCCCTTTCCCCATACCACTTATATTTATTACAGTATTAAAAGTTCGTCCGGAAGATTAGACTAGAAAAAGCATTAAAGGATATTTAAATTGGAAAGGAAGAAGTAAAATAACCTCTGTTCACAGATGTTATGATTTTATATGTAAAAAAATTAAAGATTCCATCCCCCAAAACTTATCACCAATAGATAAAACAGTAAATTGGCAAAATAAAAAAGTCAATATACAATATACAAAAATCAATTCCACTTTAATACACTAACCATGACAGTTTGAAAAGGGAATGATGAAAAAATTTTCTTTTATATAGCATCAAAAAATAAAATATTTGGCTTAATCAAGGAGATGAAAGACTTGCACAATAAAATCTACAACACATTGCAGAAAGGAACTAAAGAAGACATAAATGAATGGAAACACATTCCATGGTTATGGATTGGAAGATTTAACATTAAGATGTCAGTGCTAACCAGAGTGATCTACATAGTTAGGGCAATATCTATTAAAATCACAATGATGTTTCTTGCAGAAATAGAAAAATGCATCTTAAAATTTATATAAAATCTCAAAGGACTCCAATAGTTAAAGCAATCTTGAAAAAGAAGAAAACTAGAGGGTTCAGAGTTATTGATTTCAATACTTACTACAAACCTACAATTATCCAAACTGTGGTACTAACATAATGACAGATATATAAATCAAAGAAATAGATGAAACAGCTAGAAATAAATCCTCCCAAAATACGGTCAAAGGATTTTTGAAAAGAGTGACAAGATTATTCAAGGGAAAAGGACAATTTGTTCACAAAAATGCTGGGAAAACTGGAAATCTCCATGCAAAAGAATGAAATTGGACCCTTACCTAACATCAAAAATTAACTAAAGAATGAAATTGGACCCTTACCTAACATCATAAATTAACTAAAAATTGATCAAAGTTCTAAGTGTAAAACTATAGCTAGGAAACTATAGGACAAAAGCTTTGTTAGATTTTGGCAATGATTTTCTTGGATATCTCATAAAAGACACAGGTAACAAGAGAAAAATGCGAGAAATTGAATTTCAAAAAAAAATTTTAAAGTACATTAAAGGATAGTATCAACAGAGCAAAAAATCAATACACAGAATTAGAGAAAATATTTATTAATAAGCATCTGATAATGAAATACATGGAGAGAACCTAACTCAACAACAAAACAACATAATTTTTTTAAAAATGGGCAAAGGGCTTGAACAGACATTTCTATAGAGAAGATGTATAAATGGCCCATAAACACACACAGATATGCTCAACAGGACTACTTACTAGGGAAATGCAAATCTAAGCTACAATGAAGTATATAATATTGCCTTATGCCAATTAGGATGGCCGCTATTAAAAAACACACAAAATAGCAAATGTTTGCAAGAATATGGAGGAACTAGAACCTTTGCACGCTGTTGGTGAGAGTGTAAAATAGTTTACTATGGAAAACAGCATGGCAGTTCCTCACAAAATGGAATTACCACAGAATCCAGCAATTCCATTTTCCAGACACATACTCAAAAGAGTTGAAAGCAGAATGGCAAACAGCTATTTGTAAACCCATGTACATAGCAGTGTTATTAACAGTTAAAGCCACCCTCCTTGTCCACTGACTGATAAATGTGATATATATACAATGGAATATTACTTAGCCTTAAAAAGAAAGTAAATTCTGACATGTGCCACAACATGGATTACCTTGAGGCCATTATGCTAAGTGAAATAATCATCACAAAAGCACAAATACTGTACCATACCACTTAAACAAGCTACTTCTTGTCAAAATCAAAGAGACAAAAGAGAGAAGGGTTGGTTCCAGGGGATAGGGAGAGAGGGAAATGGGGAACCAATGTTTAATGGGAATAGAATTTTAGTTTAATAAGCTAAAAAGAGAAAGATGGGTGGTGGTGATGATCGCACGATATAATAGATGTCTCAATACCATTGAATTGTACACTTAACAATGGGTAAAATGATATATTTTATGTTGTATGTATTTTACCATGATTAAAAAAAGATCTTTAAAAAAATATGATACTAATGGATATCTTTTTCTTTGGGGAATTGACTGACCTAATGAAGCAAAGTTAAATAATAAAAGTAGAACACCTACTGTTGGCTGAAATGTGTACATATTTTTCATTATCCAAAATTACTAAGCTAAATATTTTCATTTTCAATACATTGCTAAGCTAAATATTTCCAACTTCTGTTTTATTTCCCCCTTCTCCAATACAGTCTTAAATATATTGTAACAAAAGAAAAATCTCCGACATTAGGAATGCTCAGCCTTTATGCCCACTGTCTCTGTTCTATTCCCTTTTTTCTCACCTTTGACTTGAAGTTGTGGAACACTGAAAGGGCAGAGAGTATGGGTCAGGTAAGAACCTAAAGGCTCCGAAGTGAATAGTGAAACTCTGTATGCTACCATGGGAATGAAATTTCATTTGTAAGCTATTAAGACCAGCCTACATGACCAGGAAATACTTATAAGTTATGTATCCTTATTCCTTGTGGCCTAAGAGTATCTTTTCTCCTGTTTACCTAAAATGCAAATTAAAAAAAAAAAGCTGACAAATCATACCAAAAACAACAGATTATGTTGCAAAAAACTGGGCTGGAATATTGAAACTCACATGCTGTATGTTTTAACAGAATGTGACAATGTCACATATAAATTAATATCTGAATGAATTTGAGTCTTTTTCTGCCTAATGTCTTTCTCCAGAAAAAGATTAAAGGAAAGTAAAAGAGATTAAGTTACAAATATACATATATATGAATCAAGAGGGAATGCAAAATAAGCCAGGATGCACACTGACTGATGGCCACAATATGTCATGAGTTTGATATAGTCTCCAAAATCTCTGAGCTCTTCTGGCTTAATTTCCTCTTTGTTAATAGAAATATTATAGTATTTACAAGGAATCCAAAGATTGAAAATTACAGTCAGGTAATTTATTTGATTACAAGTTTTATGAAGCCCTTGCTTTTACCAATTGGGTAAAACATAGCATTTGCCTTTTATTTCATTTTCACTGGGTGCATTTTCTAATAAAACTTCATACAGAAAAGCAGCACTCTTAAATTTGAAATTGAAAAACCCACAAAAGGATTTCACATTTGTAAGATTCAATTATTTTTATTTTCCTTTCTGTTATACCTCATACTTACTTTCAAAGAGAATATTTTGGAATATTCTGGAAGACTGGGTATTCCAATAACTTTAATAATTTTCAGCCATAATCCCCCACGTGTGCATCATGGCACGTGATAAAAGAGAGCAGACACTCTGTAGCCAGAACCCTTCCACCTATACCAGCTGCGTTACCACTTCCTCACTGGCAACATGGAGATGATAACAGTACCTACCCCATAGGATTATTTGAAAATTAAAGGGAAATACTTATAAAGGACTTAAAAGAGTACCTGGCCCATAGTAAACATGTGTTAGATTTTATGACCATTGGTGATGTTATATTTTATTTACACAGAGTAATAAAGATTTCTGTCTCTTCCCAACAAGTCAGACGGACCATAATTAATTATATTGAGCAGATTGAATAATGGTTGTGCCTCGAATGTATGAAATATTAAAACCATGCTCATTTCTTATATCTTTGAGTTGTGATAATAAGGTAGACAATTGCTTTCATACAAATGGCCTGGAGAAGACCACTAGAAAGAAAAGCAATTATGGCTAGATTTTTCACACAAAATAGGAAATACCGAAATCCATCAAATGAGCATATCCTGGGGGAGGGAGTAGAAAACTAAGGAAATACATTTTCTCAAGATAGGCAAATATTAAAAATCTGTGTCCACTTCAACTTAAATTTCTTTCTATTATTAAAAATAAAATAATAGAAAGAAATTTTAAATACTTTTTAAAAACAAAGTCTTCTATCTCATTTTACTCTAGGCTAAACCAAGAGGAAAGAATTGCATGCCTACAAACATTAAAAAGAAAAACAAGTCATCTGTTACAAGTAAATTTTTTTTTTTTTTGAGATAGTCTCGCTCTGTGCCCTAGGTACCATGGCATCATAGCTTATAGCAACCTCAAACTACTGGGTTCGAGGGATCCTCTTGCCTCAGCCTCCCAAATAGCTGGGACTACAGGTACTCACCATCACTCTCGGTTAGTTTTTCTATTTTTAGTAGAAACAGGGTCTTGCTTTTTCTCAGGCTGGCCTCAAAGTCCTGAGCTCAGATGATCCACTGCCTTCAGCAGGAATACAGGTGTGACCTACTGTGCCTGGCATCAGTAAATCTTTTTCACCCAACAGTTGTTAGTGGTATATCAACAAATTAGTATTCTCTAGCCAAGTGGAACTGAGTTATAGTTAATAGAAAGTTCTTCCTTTGGTTGATCTAATACTTAAGGTTATAGTTAGAGAACATCTTTTCTTTGCTGATAATGTCTTTCCCTAAGAGGTAAGTTTATTAAATAATTTCCTGTTTCTTGTCTCCCCACTTCACAAAAAAAATTAAGTAATCTTAAATATCTCAAATATTTGCTTACTCTTTTTATGCTGGCATCCGTGCTCATTTTAGACTTTTAATTACAGTTGGGAACTCTAACTTGCAACTGGGATTCTCTATATCTCATCTCCAAATTTATCCTTACCACCTCCTGCTTATTAGGGCCAAATATTCTGGCTATATTGTGATGCTTTAGCTGTTGGTTCTCAGCACAAGGGGTCTAAAGTATCCTGGTGGTAGCCATATATTATAATTCAAAGGGACTCTGATAAACCTCTTGCCAGAATATGCCCTTACTGAAAGCACAAACTTCAACCCTGATGAACCCAGAGTTGCAGGTATACAAAGCACAGAATCTTCAGTAGATGTGAGTGAAACCACTTCTGCTTAATTATAAGCTTCCAGATCCATGTATTCTTCCTATTTGTTCAACAATGCTATATAGATGTCTCTAATTTTACATATGCTAAGTATATCCTAAGACATTCCATCCTTTCAAATTCTTGCCTCTGAGTTGACACTGCACCTGTGCTTTTGAAGCCTATTCTGTGGAGAGTAGACTGTGGGTGGCAGGGCCCCCACAGCTTGGGGTGGCATTCAGGGAACGACCACCAGCTGCTTCTCCTTTAACAACATTCTTTTCACCTGCTGGAAGTCACAGAGCCCATCCATACTTTCCTTGTTATCAACAAGCATGTAGTTTTTCCTCTTTAAGGATGATCTCTAACCCATGTATAAGATTTATGCAACCTTGTTAAGATACTGTATAAATAAAGCTGTTTCCACAGTTCAGGTGCTGGCTGCAGCCATCTGCTGCGTCAGTCCTCCTGACACCAGCCTAACTCTACTCTCATGTGTGTTTTGTTCTCGTGTGTGTCCCTCTTCTACATTTCCCACCTTTCCACTCAGCTCAACTCTCTCTCCTAGTACTGGGTTGCAAGAGGTCCCTCTCTCATGCTGATACATGACCCTATTCCTTCTGAATGATTGATATGTGATCAGTAGATCCCATGGTGAGTTTATAATTTTCATAAAATTTGGAGATTTTTCCTACTTGTATTTTTAAATAGATTTTTTTTACAGCAGTTTTAATTTCACAGCAAAATTGAATGGAATTAGAGAAGGTTCCCATATACTTCCTGCCCTTTCGCATGCACAGCCTTCCTACTATCAACATTATGCCTCAAAGTGATACAGTTGTTACAATTAATGAATTTATATTGGAACATGGTCATCATCCAAAATCTATAAATCACATTACTTTCTATTTTTTTTTTTTTTTGAGACGGAGCCTCAAGCTATCCCCCTGGGTAGAGTGCCATGGAATCACAGCTCATAGCAACCTCCAACTCCTGGGCTCAAGCGAGTCTCCCGCCTCCGCCTCCCAAGTAGCTGGGACCACAGGTGCCCGCCACAATGCCTGGCTATTTTTTGGTTGCAGCCATCATTGTTGTTTGGCGGGCCGGGCTGGGGATTTGAACACGCCACCTTAGGTGTACGTGGCTGGCGCCTTAGCTGATTGAGCCACAGGCACCAAGCCAATCACATTACTTTCAATCCTGGTCTGGTATAACTTATGTATTTTGACAAATATATATAATAACATGCATCTACTATTATAGCATTATGTGGAACACTTATACCGCCTGAAAAATCCTCCATACTCTCCCTAGTTCCCAATAACCATTGATCTTTTAAAAAATCTCCATAATTTTCCTTTATGAGAACGTCATATAGTTGGAATCATGGAGTGTATAGCTTTTTCAGATTGTCTTTCTTCACTTAGAAATGCATTTAGGTTTCCTTTGTGTCTTTGTATAGCTCAATATTTCACTTCTGTTTAGTGTTGAATATTTCACTATATGAATGCACCATAGCCATCTCTTTGTCTTTGTAGGTATTGTTATTTCTGTCTCTTTGAAATGACTGAATCACCATTACTGCATGGACAGTTTATTCCACTGAGATGCTTTCCAGGGTCACCACTGGTGGAATCTGTAGCAACCAGGCCTTGATATAATTATATCAGAGACTATTTCTGTACCAAATAATACACATATTGATGTCCTCTGTGCCTGCTGGAATATGAATGAGCCAGTCTCTAATGCCATTTTATCATCTGTTTCTCAGATCACTCCTGGTAGATGCTACTTATATTAGTTCGGACTTTCAGGAAGCAGACACTGAAACAGTGATCAACATACAAGACATTTAATGGGGAACAAAAAGGAAATGAATCTATATGAGACAGAGATAAATTCTAGACACTAGGATGCTGACCTGAATTCTATAAAGGGGAAGAGGGAGGAAAGAGGAGTTGGTAGAAAGATTCTTAGATAACACTGTACTTCTAAGAAAGTTTGACCAGGCTGATAACAGTATCTTAGAGCCAAAAATCACATAATTGAGGATTCTCTCATCTCCCAGGAATAGACCTGTATGATTTTTCCTTCTATTCATTGACTTTTGGTGCAAATGTGCTTGTGATCCTAGGAAGGCTGAAGCTGGAGCTATAATCAAGTTTCCAACAGCAGGGAATTGGAGCAGTACATTTTCATAGGCAGAGCTGCCACTTTTTCCTGAGCGATTTGTATATGTAGATGTTGCCTTCTGGAGTTCTTCAAGGTACAACCCCTAGATGTATCTGACCTCTAAATATTGAACATGAAAATCATATTTTTTCAAAACATCAGCATTTTCATTCCTTCCTCATTCTTGCTAATGGGACCTTGCTTCCTACTTTACTGATAAAAAAAAAAAAAACAAGAAAGGAGCTTCTATGTGCTATCACCATGTATGCACTTCTTTTTCTTACTATGATACAACAAAAGTAAACTCTCCTTGACTGTATTCCACCTTTTCTTACATACTTAATGTCAAAGTCAGTCTCTCTCTCTCTCTCTTTCTCTCTCCCTCTGTTTCTCTCTCTCTTCTTTATAAATCCCCTCTAAATCTGGAACACTGTCATCATATACAAATGCACTATTATTTAACTTTTAAAAAATGTTGAGCCTCATCCCTTCCGGAAACTAGCCAATATATCTGTTTCTCTCTACTTGTTTCCATTTCTATCCTTACATTCTCTCTCAAGCCAAGACAGCTCTTAACATGGTGTATTCACTTGCTGGGGCTACCTAAACAAAGTACTACAGACTGGGTGGCTTAAAAATAGGAATTTATTTTCTCATGGTTCTTGAGGCTAGAAGTCTGAGATCAAGTTGTCCTCAGGAATGGTTTCTTCTAAGGCCTCTCTCTGCTTGGCTTGTAGATGGCTGTCTTCTGGTGGCTTTTCTGCAGGGGCACATGTCTGTGTCCCAGTTACCTCTTTTTATAGAGAAACTAGTTATACTGGATTAGGGATCATAATAATGACACATTTTAAATTAATTACCTCTTTAAAGGCCTCATCTACAAGTACAGTTATATTATGAGATACTGGGCAATTAGGACCTGAACATATGAATTTTAGGAGAACATGATTCAGTTTATAACACATGATTAACAATAATCTTATGTTGCCAAAATCCAATGGTCAATTCTCAATAATTACCTTACTTAATCAATCAATCTCATTTTATATAGTTAATAACTCAGACTTATTTGAAACCGCTTTCTCTCTCTCTCTCTCTTTTTTTTTTTTTTGACTTAACTGAGTCTCCTTTGCTGGTTCTTTATTAATTTGGTCATTAAAGATTGGACTATCCCTGGTCTCAGTCCTCAGAACTCTTAGTTTTCTATACTCATTTGCTTGGTGATAGCATGTAATTTTGTAACTTAAAATAGTATCTAGTGTAATATATAAGTCTTACCCTGGGAAAACCACCTTCACAGGAAAAGAAATCACAGACAACACAAACAAATGTAAAAACATATCATGCACATGGATCTGTAGAATCAACCTTACAATATTCATACTATCCAAAGTGACTTAGAGATTCAATCCAATCCCCATCAAAATACCAACATTATATTCAACAGATCTAAAAAAAAAAAACCCCAAAAAACAAACAAACAAAAAAAACAATTCTATGCTTCATTTGGAACCAGAAAAGATCCTGAATAGCCAAAGCAATCCTAAACAAAAAGAGCAAATCTGCAGGCATCACATTATCAGACTTCAAATTATACCACAAGACTATAGTAATGATATTGGCACAAAAATTGAGACATAAACCAAGGAAACAGAACAGAGACTCGGATATAAGACCATCCACATACAGCTAACTAATCTTTGACAAAGCATACAACAATATACACTGGGGAAAACCCAGGAGTTGGAGTTTGCTGTGAGCTGTGATGCCATAGCACTCTATGGAGGGGGATAAAGTGAGACTCTGTCTCTTAAAAAAAAAATAGGGTCCATATGTCTCAACATTCACAAAAATTAATTAATTCAAGATGGATACACATTTAAATGTAAAGCATGAAGCCATAAGAACTGTAGAAGAAAATGTTGGAAAAACTCTTCTAGATAGCAGCCTAGACAAATAATTTATGAAAAACATACCAATGACATTTATGGCAACAACAAAACAATAAATAAATGGGACTTCATTAAATTAAAAAGCTTCTGCACAGCCAACGGAATACTCAACAGAGCATATAGACAGACTACAGAATGGGAGAAAACATTTGCAAGCTATAAATCCAATAAAAGTCTAATAACAATAATTTACCAAGAACTCAAGCAAATCAGCAAGAAAAAAACAAACAATCCCATTTCAAAATGGGCAAAAGACATGAACAGAAGATTTCCTTAAGAAAATAGGCAAATGGCAAGTAAACATATAAAAAAAGGTTCAATATATTATTCATCATGGAAATGAAAATTAAAACCACAGTGAGATATCACCTTAACCTGGATTGCATGGCTTTTATTAAAAAGTTCAAAAATAATAGTTGCTGGTGAGGATTCAGAGAGAAAGGAATGCTTATACACTGTTTGCAAGACTGCAAATTAATACAACCTCTATGGAAAATAAAATGGAAATTACCCAAAGAGCTAAAAGTAGACCTACCATATGATGCAGCAACCCCACTACTGGGTATTTACCCAAATGAAAAGAAGCAGTCTATCAAAAAAAGTGCACTCGAATGTTTACTGCAGCACAATTCACAATTCTAAAGACATAGAGTCAACCCAAGTATGTTAGTAAAATGTGGTGTATATATATTGAGAAGGGACACTGAGAAAGGGGCTTCAAGGGGGATGAAAAGAAAACCTGGCCTGCTGAACCAGGACATCTGGAGGACCTATAAGAATGTGGGTACAAAATAAACTATATAACCAATGACCAATAGAAAGAGACGATCAAAGTGACCAATAACAAAGGGACATACTGCTGGGAGGTGCAGAGACACCAATGAAAGACTTGCTGCCAATTTCAAATGGAGTATTTAACAGCCCTGAAAGCCTTTGTCTCAGTCTCTCTCACCACTGCTCCTTCGTGAGAGGGACTCACTTCAACTCTTTTTGGAAGTGCTCTAAACTTTCTCTTTGTTCTTCCTAAATAAAATCTCTCTTGTTACCCTAAAACTTATGCAAGTTACTTTTACTTTCTATCCACACTGCCTATACTGCTCCAACTTTATTTCTAGTTTCCACTCACTTTTGCTTTTGATTACTGCTGTGCCTCAGTCGAACTTTCTAGCTCAGCTGAGTAATCAAACCAGGTCAACTAGATTTGGGAAATCAGGTCCCCTGGCCCCATATGTCAAGAAATACTAATCAGCCATGAAGAAGAATGAATTAATGCCTTTTGCAGCAGTTTAGACTAGGGATCATTATCCTAAGTGTGGTAGCTAAAGAATGAAAAAACAAATAAAACATGTATTCACTATTAAATTGGAACTAGCAGAGGACACACTTGTACACAAAGGGAAGCAAAACTCTGGAAATCAGGCAGGGGGAGGAAAGAGGGAATGGGAAAACCTATCTAACAGTTACAACGAACATGACCCAGGTGATGGGCAAAACTTTTACCCTGACCCAAACATTACAAAAGCAATCCATGTAATTATTTACATAGATTTAAACATGTAGGCCTGAAATAATTATACACACACACACACACACACACACACATATAAAATCACTTTTGAATGAGGTCATACTTCACTATGCCACAAACAATGTATTTCCCTGTTGAATACCTCTGTTCCCAGCTTTTGATCTTTTTAAAACTTTATAAGGGAAGAATTATATTTCTTTCTTCTCCCCGTCATTTTCATTTCTCAAATTTAGTAATTACAAGTAATCTTTCATATTTTTAAAAGCCATTTATATATTCTCTTATATGGATGACTGTTCGAGTCTTGTGTTAACTCATATGTTTGTGTTAACGCATAAGTCTTTTTCTAATAGACTTATAAAAGATGTTCATGTATGGAAATCACCCTTTTGCTAAAAGAAAAAAATAGCATCCCAATATGCTGAGAAGTCCCACATTTGTATCTTCAGCCCAAACCTTACCCTTGAACTCTAGATTCATACACTCAACGGCTCTCTCATCTCTGAAACAATATCTAGAATAAGCATCTCTAACTTAACATACACAAACTCCTTCTCCTTTACTTCTTCCCTTTCTCAGGGCCCACAGGGAGCCATGTCCATAATAGCTGCTAAATAAGTATTTGCTGAATGAATGAATGAACACAATTACAAGGACCATTTATCTCTATGGAGAAAACTCTCACGCTTGTGAATTAAACTATGGTTGCCTAAAGCATGTTTGTTTCCTTTGCTAGTTTGTGAAATTGAAATAATAGGATGGAACAGGAAGCTCTTTGCTTCCAGCAAGGTAGTTTGTATGAATGCCATGGTTAAACTTAGAAGTAGTCTTTATCTAGGAGCAAACTTTTGAAAAATTATGTCCCTTCTATTTGCGTTTTACAATTTTCTCATTATTGTGTTCATAGAAAGGCTTTTGCAGAGAAGTTCTAAACCTATTAGCCCATTTACAAGCATCTTCTAATGCATATTTCCCTGTCAATTTGCTGGAGTGTTGCTTTATTTTTTAAAATGAAATATGCTTTATTACATCCAATGGAATTCATATTTAAATACCATTTTTATTCTTATCAGGTAAAAATTAAACTAAAATTTTAATATAAATATTCTTGTACTTTAAAAAATTCAAATTTTGTGACTAGTACATGTATAATTTACTGTAGTTTCTTATTTTAATTGTTTTAAATTTATTTTTATTTCATGTCTTTTAATAACTTAATAGTTTATTTAAATAGGCTTTTTTTTAATGGAAAATACACGTATGATCATGGGGGTCTGCAGAAAAAAGAATGACTACGATAACTGATTAGTAGCAAACGAAGGCTGTCTCTCTTCCAGTTCTCCATCAGTGTGCTTCTGGATTCTTTAATAAGCCTCACCGTTATTATGTTGTCTATTTTCTTTTCTATTCCAAAGTAACGCATATTCAATAGGACTCTTCTATTGCACTCAAATGTTTACCACAACACAATTGCAAAGATGTGGAATCAACTTAAGGGCCCATCAATTCACAAGTGTATAGAGAAAATATGGTGTATATATAAGACGTGTATATATAAATATACACAATAGAGTACTACAAAGCCATAAAAAGAAGTAAAAGAATGTCTTTTGCAGCAGCTTTGATGGAACTGTAGACCATTATTATCCTTAGCAAAGTACATGTATCTCAGGAATGGAAAACTAAACACCACAGGTTTTCATGAATAAGTGGGAGCTAACAATGGGCACAAATCAATACGGAGACATAAAGGACATCAGAAGCTAAGCAAGCAGGTTGGTGGGAGGGGATGAGGGCTGAAAACTTTAGAGTGCAATGAACAGTATCCTGGTGAAGGGCCCACTGCAGGCCCTGACTTCAGCTTAGACTATGTCTTCATGTCATACAAACATTTGCTATCTTTTAATTGTTTTATTTATTTCAGTCATGCATGGGGTGGGGTGACAATTTTAAAATAATTAACTAGGTGTAGAATATAAATGTCTTAACAGAATAACTAAGAAAATGATGTGAAGGCTGTGTTAACAAGTTTGATGAAAATATTTCAAATTGTATATAAAACCAGCACATTGTACCCCATGATTGCATTAATGTACACAGCTGTGATTTAATAAAAAAAAAAAAATTGAGTCAGACTAGAAACTCACTTGATAATTTCCAGCCTTAAAAATTTAGAGAAAAGAAATAACAAATATTCATCAGGTATGATTTGGTTAAAGTTGTTTTATAGCACTGACACCCTTTTCTTCTTCTATGAATTAATTAACAGCTTTTATTCTGATCTTTATGTGTTTGGGTATTAAGGTTTGAGGATAGAGGCTGGTTCTAGCAGAACAACGGCATCTTCAGCCACGAGAAACGACTTTTTTCACACTACATCACTTCCAGACGTGGTCCCAGCAGATACTTCCTTGCCTCTCCAAAAAGGGTTGATTATCGCAGCTCAATTCACAACTGTCCATGTAGAAACCATGCCAGTGCCCATCAACTCACAGATGAATAAACTATGGCATATGTCTATCATGGAATACCGTTAAAGAAAGATGGGGACTTTACAGCTTTTGTGTTTCCCTTAATAAATTTGGAGAACATCCTCCTAAGTATCATAAGAATGGGCAAACAAGCGTCTGCTGTACTCATTACCAATATGAAACTAGTAGATGAACTACTACGAGCCCGCTCAAGAAAAAATGAAGCACAGTTAAATTCGAGGGGGCGTAAGTTCTCTCCGAAGGGGTGCAATGTAGGGGTATACGGCACACCTCCTGGGTGAAGGGCTCAACTACAACTTGGACTTTTACTTAACAAATGCAAACAATGTAACCTAATAATTTGTGCTCGTGTATTAATTCTAAATTAAAAAAAACAAAAACAAAGATAAAGAGGATTGAGACAGCCTCGAGCCACTCTGAATGCTGGGATGAAACAAAAACCAGGAGGCTTGGGAAATCTTGTCCCCTTTGCTTCCTCATTTCTTAACTACTTCCCATTCAACCTCCTGTTCCTTTTTTTCCCTCTGCACCATCTTTAGTTGACACAGATGTATCCCAGGCATCCATGAGGGCTGATAACTCACGGACCTGGTAATTGAGAGAGAGACGAAGGAGATAACCAGGTGACGGTTCCTTGCAGCTCTTTAGCACCCCAGCTAACTCTCACTCTCTCTCTTTCTCTTATTATTATTATTTTTTTTTTTTTTTTGCAGTTTTTGGCTCGGGCTGGGTTTGAACTCGCCACCTCTGGCATATGGAGCCAGCACCCTACTCCTTTGAGCCACAGGCACCGCCCTTTCTCATTCTCTTTTACCATATATTATAGAATAGGGATTTATTCTAAAACCTCTAAGATAGGTTATCTTTGAAAATGGTATATTCCTTCAAACTAAGAACTAGACGATTTTCACCAATTTTTCATTATAATTAAGAAAAGCCTCCCTTCTTTTATATGTCGGATGGAGTCTCAGCTTGGGCCAGTTGCATCTTCCATCAGGCAAACAAATCTATTTATAACTGGAGTGTCCTAAAGATGCAAGGACTGAGTCGTCCCAAGACTTGGCATGATGTGCTTATGATTCTCAAACTTTATTTTATTGAGCATACAAATCACCTAAAAGGCCTATTAAAATTCAGATTGTGGGATCCATCCTCAAAACTTCTGAATCAGCAAGTCTGGAAAAGAGTCCAAGACTTTGCATTTGTAATCATTTTCCACGTGATGCTGTGAACTGCTGCTTTGGAAATTATGAGAGAGAGATATCTCTGAGGGTGGTGTTTATCATTCTGCCCTAACTCCTCCTGGCATCATAGACTTGTATTATGTTCCGTGGAGAGAAAGAAAACGTGAGTGAAACATGTCTGTGGGAGTGTATGTTGGGCACCCCTCTAACTGAATATAATGGGAGAGAGAGGAATTAGTCTCCTCCACCTTACTGCAGATCACTGAACGCTCTGCACCTTGAATGTTCAAATGGTGCAGGGCATAAGGGTTAGTGCCCAGTAAGAATAGTGCAGGCAGTGCCTGGGGGGGGTGTGGGGGGGTGTTACGTATGTCACCTGTGTCACTACTGTTTTGTTGTTTGTGATGGTGGTAGTGGTGGTCTTTCGCTCCTTCTGGTCATAAATTTATCCAAGGTCTTTGGGTGGCTTCATTTTAGTATTAAGTTACAGTTCTTGTATTTTCTATAATTTGCAATTTGCCAGTTGACTGAGTACATGCTCCCAGGGCTTCAGTAATGTGTACATCCAATAAATTGGAGACTAAACAAATTAGTGCTATGATTCTTATTTAAGGAAGGAGATAAAAAGCAAAGAAAAAAATTACTTGCTTCAGGCCACACAGGTTGGTGGCAACATTGGAAACCGCAGAGAGAAGGCTCCCTGACTCTTTGCTCGGACAACCTTACCTTTTGGTTACTATTAGATATTCATTTAAAATGCAGACCATTTCTGAGCCAGTGCCCCATGAAACACATCATGTCTGATTGTTATTGAAAGCTAGCAAAACAAGGAAGAGAATGTGTTTGGCTAATCGGGAAACTTTTGAATCCACTGTTTTGCCTGTTTTGGTTTGGTTTGGTTTTACAAATCTGGATTACTTTACCAAGGGTCAAAGGCACAACACTTCAGGCAAGGCAGATCTGTGGGAAAGGGAACTCCAATTTTCAGGAAAGGAACGTAAGAAAAAGGAAGACAGATAAAGTGTGCTGTTCATCCAGGAGTGGGGATAAAATAGTTTTCTCCACATTCTTGCAAGGTGGATGCAAACTTCTTCCATAGAACAGAAACATGTACCAAGAAAAATGTGGTTGGGTCACAGGCTGACAAGAATATCCCCTAGTATATTAAAAGCAGGAGCAGATGTAAGGTACCCTTAGAACGGAATTATCTCGTGATTTATATGACACGGGTATATACATTTTCATAAAATCTTCAGAGAAGAATACTTTATCTAGAAGCCATGGCCCTATATCTGTATAACCTGCAGGTTCCAATGCTCTTAGATAATTAAAAACTCATAACTAGAGGATAGCATAAAGCATTAAACATGAGGTGTATAGTCACAGAAAAGTTGTAGCTTTTCTGGCATAATAAATGTACCAGATTTGGAGTTTATATCAGAAAGATGTGTTGCATATTCACAAAATTGGAAACCAGATGAGCTCTGGCAAGATTTACAATGTATGCATGAACTGAGGGATAATATTGTCTTTAATAGGATCATCTTCATAATGTGGATCAACAAAGAATATTTCCTAGAGAGCTGGACACTCCTGAAGTTCTTTCAACTACTAAGGAATTCGAAAATTAAGAGGTCACTTTGCCTTACACATGATTTTCAAGGTAGAAGCGTATGTAGCAGTTATGCTCACCAGCCATGTGGATGGTGATAAGAGTAACACAGATGTGGCTTTAAGGCAGGAGGTCTCAACCTGAGCTGCACTTTAGAATCAGGCAGGTGATTGGTTAAATCTTGGTACCCAGCTACACTCAACTAAGCATATTAGCCGTAGGACTCATGGCTCCTTTATTGTTTATAAAGCTCCTCAGGTGACTCGAAAGGCACTTTGGTGAAAGTCAGGTGTGTAATAAGTAGCCCTCCTTTGTCTTTTTGTTTAACCTGATTTGCCACACTCGGCTTATTCTGTTCTATTGACATTTTCCCTGTGTAAAAACTCATTATTTTAGTAGTAAATATATGTGTACCTGTAGATTAAAAATATTGCAACTAAGGTTTGGTGATCTAGTTCTTACAGTTGGTATGTGCTCATTTCCTACTGCTGTTGTAACAAATTACTATCCACGTAATGGCTTAAAATAATGCAGAGTTATTTTCCAGTCCACACCAGCAAAGTCCCTTGTGCCATATAAGCTGACATATTCACAGGCTTGGGAGATTAGGATGCGGACATTTTGAGGAGCCATTATTTTACCTACAGCAGTGAAAGTAAACTAACATGAGATGGGGGCCGGACCAGAGCATTACTGCATTCAGCTTGTACTCACTTGGGGTCCCCTGCACCAGACCTGTTAGTGAAAACAAGGGTCAGTGGTGCACACTCACGGCAGGGCAGATCTGGGAACCACTCCTGCCACAATGTCATATCTGATTTATGGGAACTTACAATCACTAGTCGGCTCATTCAGTTTCAATGCATTCATTCCAATGAAATACACCGGACGGCATGTTTCTTCCTAAAAACCAGCTGCCAATTTGGGTACACCATGTTTTGTCATCTTTGCCTATTTCAGTTGTTAGGAATACAATCACATCATAACAAGGTGTATTTCTCTAATCTGTCAGGATGCTGGTTTTATGATTTCCAAGGCCCTTGTATTGGTAACATAGAATTCTCTAACCTGTTCTTCCTGTACACATCAGTCATTCAACTGCTATTTCCAAGTACTAGTGTTCTAGTTGCTGAACCAAGGGATCTATGAAAACCTGTTTTGTGCAGCACTTTAAAATCCTTCAATCCACAAATTAAGCCTGATTGTTAGTGTCCACACTGAAAGCCATTGCTCTCTTATCATTGATTGAGCTTAAGTGAATATTTTGATTGCTATATAAGTAATGAAAGTAAATTTATCTAGGCTAAGAATTAGTTAAAGGTAAAGGTGTATGTGCAGGTTTTGTTTCATTTTTTGCTCACCTCATGGGGTTTTTCTGCCTCTCCCCATCTACATAAAAGGGCTAAATGGAGTTAAATATAGAGAAAGTTTGTCACCCTCTTCTATGAAATCATAGTTGTCCAGACTAGGCCTCCTTTTTTCCTACTGCAATTATTCAGGTATACCCCTGGGTTACCAGGTAAACGCAGGATGTGGGAGCCAAAGACTTTGTAATGTTAGGAATTCAAAGATAATTGAGGAAATGGGTGGAAATTCCAAGCTAGGTTTTTTCCAAAGATACCCTGCCTTTCCTAATCAGGATTCCTCCCCCAGGAATCTCACGCCTGCCCATGAGGAAGTAGCATTTTCAGAAAGGTAGACCCGGTATTTCAGCACCCCCACCTAAGTCCTCTGCTCCTAAAAGGAAAGCTGAAATGGAGTGTCTACTGATCTTGCTCCTAGTTACGGAAGTGTTTATCACGCTCCTTTGTCATTCATTTCCAAAACTTTCTGAATATGGAAAAAAAAATAGAACATGTTCACTTTATAGACTTTTATAAAATCTTCACTTTATTTCTAGAGTCTGTCTCATACTGTGTCTCACTGGATACCACTCAGTATGTATGTCAATCCCCAGTATTTGTAAACAGAAAAAAAACTGTTGACCAGAACCTCTGGCTTAGCCTGAAGACTTTTCTGTCCAGAGGGAAGGACCTACTTTCTTCCACTTCCTAGATCTTACTTGTTCAGGATTTCAACACAGGGGAGTGTGAAATGGTATCATCTTTATCTCCCCAAGTCTAAACTGATGACTCCCTTCCTAACTCTTGTCTTCCTGCTCCCTGAAAACTGCCAATGTTTCAATTTCCTCCTGTTCCTTCCCTCCATTGAGAAATAGACTTTGGGGGGAGCTAGGGAAAAATAAAGCTCCTTATGTTTCTGTCAAAGTCTATATTTTAATGGACTGTTTTGATATGAATTCTTCTCCTTATGATTTGCTTGAATGGGGACCGATCGTCAACATGTTTACTCCATAATACTCGTGGAATTTTTTTCAATCTCTGTAACAGGCTAACACATGGAAAAAAGAGCTCTTTTTCTTCTAGCTGTGGTCAGGAGCTTACTATATGCACTATCAACCACCTGTTGGAATACTGTTCGTCACTCATCTGTGGCGACCACACAGGGAGACCTTTACAGCTGTGAGGCCATAGGAAACTAGAATTGTTCCCAGGATTTTCTTCCCCTCCCACCCTCCTGCACCATTTCAGTGGTGTGCTCTATCACAGCTCAGAACTTACCTCTCCAATCTCTGGAACTCCATTCCATGAGTGTGACACTCACTTCTGGTAGAAAAAGTAGCTCCATTCCCTATGGGAAGGGTCCATGTGCTTTAAAAACTGACAGGCCAACACAGACTAGTTGAAAAGCAACTTTTAGCCTGTGCTTTAAAGAGAGAATATTTGAGACTCTGGTAAATTCCCATAGATTTACAGGAAAACAATTCCACCCTTGGTGGTATGGTGTTTCTTCAAAAAACACAAAAATAGAATTATAGTATGATCCAGCAATCCTACTTGTGAGTATTAGCCAAAGGAACTGAAATCAGTATGTCAAAGAGAGAGATGTCTGTGCCACTGTGTTCATTACAACATTATTCACAATAGCCAAGTGACACAAACAACCAAAATTCCCATCAGCAGAGGAGTGGATGAAAAAATATGTGGTACATATACAATGAAATCTGATGCAGGCCTTAGAAAGCAAGAAGTTTTGTCATTCATGATGAAGCAGCTGAACCTACAGGACATTTCCTAAGTGAAATAAGCTGGGCAGAGGGAAGCAATTGCCCTGTGATCTCACTTCTCTGTGAAATCTAAAGTTGAGCTCACAGAAGTGGAGAGTAGAATGGTGGTCCTAGAGGCTGGGGAGGGGTCCGGGTAGATGGGACAGCAGAGGGACATTGGTCAAAGGGTCCTAAGTTTCAGTTAGATGAGAGTAATCAGACCTGGTGATTTATTACACAGCATGGTGCCTGTAGTTAATAATAATGTACTGTGTATTTCAAAATAGCTAAAAAGCAGATTTTATGTGTCCTTATCACAAAGAAATGATAAGTATTTGAGAAGATGGATATGTTACTTTATAATTAGCCTGAGTTGATCATTTCACAGTATATACATGAATCAAAATATCACTTTATATTTCATAAATATATACAATTGTTATTTGTCAATTAAAGATGAAATAAAACTTGAAAAAAAATTCCCTGAGACTAAGTATGTCCAGCTTTGTCTGAAATACCCAACAATCTCAAACAATGCCTTTCTCTAATCCTATACCATTGTCTCAGTGTGCCTGGCTGTTTTCCTCCGATCTGGGACAGACTTCTAGGAAAGTTCTGGCCTGAGTTAGCTTGGCTTCCACTCCTCTGTGCTAGTTTCTCAGAAATCAGAAATATTTAAATTGCAATTTTGTCCTTCACCCCAAATAGTATCGGTTTCTCTAGTAAAGAAACCTGAAAATGTAGCTCAATTATCACTTGAGCCTTTGAGATCCAAGTAGAGTTTGAGTGGGATCCCAATTCTGGATGTGGAGCCATCAGAGCTTTCCCGACAGGGCCTACACCCTACTTGTTCAGCTTCCTGCATCCGTGCTCCTGAGGCCACAAGCATTTTTCAGCTGCTGCTCTGATTGGGACTGGATTCTTCTCAGTCCCAATTTGAATTGTAAAGTTTCTTCCTTTACAATTCAAAGTACTCATCTTTGCATTAGTCAGTATTATTCTCAAAAATGTCTCAAGTTGACTGGCAGAATCACATGATATAAGGCCCATATCTGTCTCTTGTTGGCAAACCTTACTCTGGCCTCTCTCCCCAATACCCAGGGCCACCTCCCTGACCTTCTCTCTCCACATGCAGCTGTGTAGAGTGCCGTCGTGTTCCTCAGGCTGCTTCCCTTGCTGAGGGCAACCACACACATCGGTTTGCTTTCCTCTAAATTAGAACTCTGCAGAATAGACTTCTCTCCATGTTGTTATAAATCTACATATTTTTATTTGATTGAGTACATGATTTATAGGTGACCATGTGGACACATTTATTCTGTTATCTGCGTATTCTAACCTGTGTGTTTTTACTGAATCTTGGTGATCATTATTATCATTCTTTATGTTTTACTTCTGGAACTCCAGAACTCAGGGTGTATTCTGCTCACAACGCAGTATTTCAGAGGTAGTTCAGTCCAGTATTAACAAGCATTCAACAATAGTGGTCTCTGTGTTGGTTTCTTTGGAAAGTCCCCTGCTTTCCCCTCACAAAATGGCTGCAGCAGCTCCCAGTATCACACATATTACAGAATAACTTCCAACACAGGTTCAAAAGAGAAAATAGTTTTTCCTCATGAATCTCTCTGTCCTACTAGAAAGGAATGTTTTTCAAAGGCATCCACAGGATTCTCCTCTATTCTAAGAGCCCAGAATTGATTCTCATGCCCAGCTAAGCACACTAAGGAGACATTAAAGGAAGACTCTGACATTTAAAGCTTCTTCAGAAAGAGATAAGTTCTGCCAGTAGGAGAAAATGCAGCAAACTAGCTTTGGGGAAGGCAAACAAATGTCTGTGTGGCTTAATTCATCCTATGACGATACCACGTTTTATCTATTACTCATCTGAGAGTCATTTATTTAGTTTCCAGTTTTTCGGTACTGTGGACAACTCTGAAATACATCCGTAAATTTTCCCTTTTGTTATATATGGATAAGGATTTCTCTATGCAATATGTTATGCTCACCTAGAAGTAGGATGAGTACAAAGTCTGTAAATTTTCTATTAAATACAAATAAGCAAATTGCTTTCCAGTTTAACTGTATAAATTTACATTCCTTCCAGCATTTTTCCCATATCTTCTCTCATAGTTGATATTATCCAATTTTATTTTGTTCTTGTAATGTGAAGGATGAAAAATGTTTTCTCAGCATCATATGTTTTTTTTTTTTCTGATTATTAGTGAGGTTAAGCAACTCCTTGTGAATTTGTTGGCTATTATTGTTAACTCGTTGGTGACTTGCCTGTTCTTTTATCTTTCTGTTTTATTGTTTGTAATGAAATAGATATCTATGAACATATATATATCAAAAAGCTTTGTCTCTAGAACATTATATATTTACTTTATTTTATGTTAATTTATATAAGATATTTAATAACAGTAAATTTTAAAATTAGATAGATTATTTTACCAAATTTGCAAATAATAAGAGAAAACAGTCTTCCTCCTCCAGGGGAGACTATGAATCTGCTCAGGAAAACCAGGTGTGAAGAAAAGACAAAATCTCCTACAGTGAAGGTTTGGATGGCTGTAAGGAGAACTGGCATGCCTTTCCCCAGTTGGACAGTAGATTAGGAAACAAACTGTGGGCCTTCTCTCCTGTATGTCTGAAAAGGGAGGAAGAGAACTGGAGAGATGACGGCGTGGAGAGAGGACCCAGCATGGGCCAGCACGCCTCTCATCACTCTGGCAAGAATGACTGAGTCTGGCACAGACAAAGTGCACACTGCAAAAGGTCACCAGACTTCAGTCCCCTGCCAGCACCTGCCCAACCAGAGATAGTTCGTGGGCAGCAATTCCCAGCCTAATAAGGAAAAGTGCCAAGGGTGTGAGCTGAAGGACCCTGGAAGAGGGCAAGCCAGAGTCAGAGTCGTGACCAGCACAGGGCAGACACCCCAGAGATGTGCATTAACATTAATCCCTGGAGGGATTAACATGCACACATAATGAAAGAGCCAGCCTTGGAACTCCTAACCCCGGGGAACATCAATCACCGGTTTATGGACTCTCTACTTAAGTCCCACATTTAAACTTTCCCACAAAGGGAATCTGAGTTATTTAATTTCCCATTATCACATAGAAAATGCTCCTGGGAAGCCAGAGTAGCAGCAGGCCATCTCTCACGCTGCAGGCCAGCCAGTGAAGGGCTGCTTTGGACAGAAACTTATTTCAGGACAAGTTGCTGTGGCTGGTGTCCAACCGGGAGGGGTGCAGGATGGTGGCTGCACTGCAAGAACCCCTCAGACAGAGGTTTAGCGCATCACAGTCCTTCTAAGTTGACTCTGAATGAGTCAATATGTATGGGAGGCACCTCGCTTGGTGCAGCCAGACATAGAGTCAGATGCTCGTGCTATCATTGCATATTTCACAAACAAACATTTCTTATTTCATCTTTCTCCCCTCCTTTGCCTGGATATGCCTCAAAAAAATTCATCTTTTAATTGAATACTATTGTTTTATCATTTCTTTTTTTAAATTTCCTGTTTCTTGCATTTTATTAAGAACACAAAGCAAACCCTTTTTAATATTTAATTCTTTTTTTTAGCCTAATTTTTTAAGATATGGCTGACCTTTGCATCAAGAGTTCAGTAGTTTCTTGTTTTATGTTTAAGAAACCGAAGATGCGTGTTGGCTTGCTTCTGTTTCCTCTTCCTTAAATGAATAAAAGTCTGTATAGACTTTGAGTTTATCATACAGAGAGTGAGCAAATTCCACTCTGTCTTCCTCACCAACTAGCAATTATTATAACTCTCCTCTCATTTCTAAAGCCACTAATTAAATATTTGGCATCTATTGTTGTCCTCCTTAACTGAGGACAACAGTTAATGTGCCCCTTCTCTAACCTGCTTGTATAGCTATGAAGTATTCCCTGCATAATTAGAAGCAGTACGTTTTACTAGTGGTAAAATAGTCCTCTTTCAATTCATCTTGGGCAACAGATCAGTGAGGAAAAGACCCTAGCCATGAAAGGAGGGGAAAACGGTCACGTTAATAGGACAGGAACAATTTTCAAAATACATAAAGCATATGCTCAAGGCATTGGACTTGATGGAAGAACAGTAGCTCAGAATACTGTGTCTCTGCCGGAGGGAGTCCAAGGGGTTATGTGCAGTTTAATTTCTCAGCATTGGGGGATTCAATGGCAGTTATGAGGGTGGCCTGTGATGGCTGGGATCCAATGATGTGTAGGTGGAATATCAGAGGAGGCACTTTTTATTTTCATTTCTATTTACCCTCACCCTGGATTAGCGTCCACTGCCAGCCATTGCGGAAACTGGGAGTAAAGGGCTTCTGGAGTTAGTGTTGTTGGTACAGCTCTCAGCAGAATGGAAATGTTATCCAGAAGGTGAGCGGAGGGTGAAGGATCTGTCTTTCCTATGGCTCAGATTTTAGGTTAGAAGTGTGAAGGTATATTCTCAAAGAAAAGATGGAGAAATGAGCTAAGTGTACTTTAGACAGATGAAGGGGAAATAAACAGCCTGGGGCCTCTCTGGGAATAATCAAATCACCTCCAGAGCAGGAATCCAATTCAAACAACATTTCCCTACATTCAGATGTGATAACAAAGTAGAAAGCAAAGCACAAACAAATCTCATGGATAGGAAAACAGAAAAATTAAAAATGAGCTGGGGAAAATTTTCATCCCGAGGGCAACTCACAACAGACAGTGGTGGTGTCAGGACCCGCTTCCCTATCTGGAAACTGGTGCAGAGGTTCTGAGTGTTTGTCCAGGAAGATACTCTGAAGTGGAAGGATGGTACTCTCCCAGATCCTTATCTTCATGATCATCTACGGGCTCGAGTCCTTGATAATTATTGCACAGAGCAGCTTAGCTGTTGTCGTGCTGGGAAGAGAATGGCTGCAGGCCAGAAAGTTGTCACCTGTGGACATGATTCTCATCAGCCTGGGCGTCTGTCGCTTCTGTGTACAGTGGACATCAATACTGTTCAATTTGTGCTCTTATTTTAACCAAGATCATGTATTTTGGTACTTTCCCATCATCTGGGAATATAGTAATATTCTTATAGTCTGGTTAACTGGCTTGCTTAGTGTTATCTACTGCGTCAAAGTCTTTTCACTCACCCACTCCACCTTCCTCTGGCTGAGGTGGAGAATTGTGAGGTTGGTTCCCTGGTTGTTACTGGGTTCTCTGATGATTTCTTGCCTGGCAATCATCCCTTCCATTATTAATAATCTCATCCAGCACCAGGTAATCACCACAGGGCATTTACCAAAGAACAGCACTGTGATTGTGAGACTGGAGGTGATTCGGCAGCATTTGATCTGTGCTCATAAAGTGCTTGCCTTGGGTGTTCCTTTCCTCCTGTTCCTGACCTCCATCATCGCACTCATAGCCGCACTGACCCAGCATGTGCAGCGGATGCAACGTCACACCACCGGCCACGGCAACACCAGCAGGAAAGCTCACGCTGCCGCCCTGAAGTCTCTTGCTACCTTATTTATCTTCTTCACCTCTTACTTCCTGACCATACTCTTTTCCTTAATACACAATCAATCTGTTAACGGATTTGGGTACTGGGTCCGGGAAGCAGTCATCTATGCAGTAGTGTCTATTAATTCCACTTCACTGATGGCAAGCAGCCCAACACTGAAAAAGGTTCTGAAGGTCAAGTGCTGGGGCCTAGAGGCTGCCTAAAGCACAGGGTGCAACAAGACCCCAGGGGGTAATAAGACTCCTGGGCAAATGGGACTCCACAATGATGCAATTAATACCAATAATGTGCCTTGCTCTTATCAATCTCCTATGTGATAGTGAATTGCTAGGAAAGCAAGCCTCGTCCTCGTTCATTCCCACAGCCGTCTACTTTGAATAATCAGTACTTTTTCTATTCTGCTGCACTACTTTCCTTTCCTGTCCATAATCCTCAGGTTTCCTACTTTTTGAGTTTTTAACAATTTCCTTGTCTGTTCTTAGTCCTTACCACCTCTGGAACTTACTCCCCGTATATTTTGTACATGACCATCAGCATCATGGGGTCCACTGGGTACTTTAACCTTCTTATGACCGCCAGTTACATCATCCATTCATATGGATCTCTTTCCACAAGAATTCATTGCTCATTCCCTGAACTCTCCCCACGCCAAGCCACCAATTCACTTCTTTAACTTTAATCAAGAAATCTAAGTTCGGCACTTAGAGCTCAAGTGGCTGAGGCGCCAGCCACATGCACCAGAGCTGGCAGGTTTGAATCCAGCTCGGGCCTGCCAAACAACAATGACAAACAAGTACAACCAAAAAATAGCTGGGCATTGTGGCGGGTGCCTGTAGTCCCAGGTACTTGGGAGGCTGAGGCAAGAGAATCGCTTAAGCCCAAGAGTTGGAAGTTGCTGTGAGCTGTGACACCATGGCACTATACTCAGGGTGACAGCTTGTGGCTCTGTCTCAAAAAATAAGTCTGACCACCTCTCTCTTTCTCTCTTTCCTGCTGCTGCTTCTGGCCTCTAGACTTTTACCCTGTAATACAATGTTCTTATTTCATTCTCTTCCAAATACAGTCTTTCTTGCTTCAAACCGCAAGTCAAAATTTAACTCTTCTTTCATTTTCATTTGCTAAGACATTATACTTTTCCCCAGAATAGCAGTGCCACCTATCCAATAGACAGTCATGCTTAATAGTCTCCAAATATTGATGATTTAATTGTGTCAATGACACACGGTTTCCACTGGTTCTATTCTTGCCTTTTATTGAACTGTAAGTTGCAGCAAACTTTCTGGACAGGTTCCGATATTGAGGCATAGCTGGGTTTTGGTGATATATAACCCAAATGCCAGCTGGAAAACCCTCTTACTTCATAATATCTGAATGATATTGGCTTCAATTTTCTATACTCTTTTATTCTGTGCTCTGTGATAGTCCAAAACCCTCCCCAAATGAATAAGAATACAAAAACAAACAGTAATCAATTTAAAATTACCTATAAGTTGTTCTCATTCTCTAGATATCTTTTCTACCTCCTCATCTGACAGACTCCTTTGCAGAGCCCCATCTCACTTTGTCTCTTTTCCCTCTTCTTCCCTCTCATTTCTCTCCTCTTCACCAGCATCCATTAGCAACCAAGTATCTTGGTACTGGCCAACTCCAAGCAAGGCCTTTGTGTCTACCCCAGGTCGCCGCCTACCAGGCATTTATCAAGGTATTTTTCCCAAAGTCAGGTTCATCTGTTACAGCATTCTGATACCAGGGATTAAGAATATAATGTTTTGAGATTTCTATAGGCTCCCGGGAGCTTACAGCCAAGGCAGTGGTGGCGAGCCCGGGGGCAAGGTGCGGAGGGGAAAAAGGAAAAGCCTCTGGCAGCCTCTGCAGGCAGCAGCACACCCACAGCTGCGCTGGAGTTGAAGCCACGCGGAGAGGAAGCAGGTGTGTGTTCCCCACTGCCTGTCGCCCCCCCCCCTTCCTTTCAGTTTCTCCCTGCTCGTTAAAAAAAAAAAGAAGAATATAATGTTTTCCAACCTTGAGACTATATATTGGGCATGCCCAATGGACTGAAACTCTGGTTCTGCCTTGAGAAGATCAAAACACCATCTGAAAGAGACCATCTTATGCGTAAAAAATGCAAAGATCTGAAGCCTGACTATGGAAGAAAGCCTTAGTCCTTGGAAAGGAATGGAAATTCTGCTCTGTTCTTAGGTTTATCACTCTGATTTCTTCTCCAAGTCTAAGTCATATTTGAAACCGAGGGTGTAATATACAAGTAAAAACGTCAAGACTGCTTTCCCCAAGACTCTGCATCACTCAGCTCCCGGTAGCATCCCTGCTGCTGCGCAGAAAGGGCGCGAAGCACGCCGTCCGCTCCACAGCAGCTCGCTGAGCAGCGTTGCCGTCTCGCAAGCTCCCGTGGTTCAACTACAGTAGAAGCAAGGATGGAACTTGGAATGTCTGGGAAACAGAGCCCTATTAATCTGGGACTGGGCAGTAAAAGGGAGAAGAAAAGGTAAATATTGGCATTGTTCTATCTGACTAGAGTCCCAGGAATTCTTAGGAGGTAAATTGCAAAAGGGTTTGGGATCCTGCTGGAAAAGTTTGGACAGGAGCCCATGAAATTTGGATTCTAATGCTATTTGTCGTTTGTATCCACATCCAGATGAGGTCTTGCCGGTTTTAAAATTTCAGAGAACTGAAAGAAATAGAAACCGTTTCTACCTCATGTAGGAAAAATCTCAAACCAAATAGAAACCTCATGTGTGTAGAAATAGGGAACAGGAAAAAAAGAACACCCACCTCTGCTATCGTACAGACACTACTCCAGAAGCTGTTCAGTATTTTTAGCGCTCTGACTGTCTTCTTTAGAGTAAAGTGCAGTGGAAATCCTATCCAGGATATATATGCATGAAGTGGGGGTATCGGAAGAGGTTGAGGGCATACAGGAGTTAGGAAAAATAAAATACAAACCACAAATAATGACCCCCCTTTATAGTTATGGCACCTAATCATTCACAAAGAGAGTTTACCTTTTTTTTTTTCAGTTTTAACTAAAAGAACAAATCAAGATTCCTTAATCCAAACTGGCTAGAAAACAGCCCTAATAAAATCAAATTATTTATTGGATTTATTTACCTAAATTCGCATTACTGGCTAATTCCAAACCTACAGTCAGTGAAAAGGGAGAAGAAACTAAGGGATAAATTTTAATGGAACAGAGAATTTTAAAAGTTGTGTCCCTGGGTTTTAGGAGCAAATGTTTAGAAGCCCATAGATGGTGGCAATAATTTTAGAGGAGCCTGTAGGTGCTGTAGCCTGGTGGCTGTACACAGATACACACCCTGTATATCCCCCAAACCACCCCAAACTGTAAAGTAGATCCTCCACCCTTCAGATGATGTCCTATGAACTAATGAAACCCTGGGGATGCAGAGGAAGCCGGCAACAGTGGTGAATTCCTGACCACAGCTGAGATAGAGTCTATTCCTAATCAGACACTCCAAAGAATTTATTCACTGAGTGGTATTTTTCCTACCCTGCCCCATTCCTACTATGTGAGATTCATAGGTTCATAAATTTTAGCGTCTCTTTTTGCCTATTTGTGAGATTGACATGCAAAACTTTCGAAGCCCTGCCTCTGCGCCACCCTCCCAGTTTTAACTCTCCATACTCTCCAGCATAAACCCAACAGTTCGCACTGGACACATCTCCTCATGTTTCCTGAAGGTCCACGCACGGGATATTTGCCTTTGCATAGGACGCATCCGGGCACTGGACAAATGCTTCCCTCATTTGTTGATGCCATTTGCCTTTCTCTGTTTTACCTACTTCCTGACCATTGACTAAGTTCTGTCCTCCCTTTCTGAGCTGGTGCCAGCCCAGGTGCGTGCAGGAACGCCAGCCCCCACCTTGCCTTCTGCCCCTCCAGGCGGCTCCTCTTCACGTTACTGCTGCCGTCTCTATTGCTCACTTGGCACCAGATGTTAGTTCTTTCCCGTTATTAAATCTCTGTCTTTTTCCTCTGCCTCTACAATACAGTTTTCAACACACGGGTAATTCAATTACTACCAAATGGCGATGATGATTATGAAATGGGATGATGAGCAGTAACCCTGAATTTTGGGATTTGAAATTACAGGTGCGTGTAGTTCATTCAGTAAGTATTTACCGCCAACCGACTGTGCACTACTGGAAATGCAAAGACGGACTGGCAGCTTGAGCATCGTGTGCTTCTCCTGAGAAACTGGGCCCTTTCTCCGGAGTTTCACCTACGGGTTGTGTTCTCTGCGATGGGTCGGCTTACATCAGCTCTGATCCGTCTGGTTTTGAGAAGACTTGAAAGAAGCTATGGGTGTTCCACAGTGGGGCGAGAACTGAGTGCCGCTCAGCAGATCAGAGCCGCGCCTACCAAGGCAGCACAGAGAACAGACATGGCCTCCGGATTCTGAAGCACAGACAACAGCCTGCTTGGGACTCCTTCCCCATAGATAGAGGGCAGCGACCGCCAGATTACGACAGCGCCAACCGCGACTTTGCCCTTGGGGAGACCGGAGAGTACCCGGCGGGGAACTAAAGAATTGACCTTAACTTTCTTCCCTGCGAGTCCCCAACCTCTGTGTCAGGCCGAAGATAGAGGAAGAGGAGATTTTAATGGCTCACGAGATTAATGTCTGATTTAGGTTCTTGAAAGTTTGAGAATGAGACCATTCTCAGAAGCTATGGAATCTATAATGTCATCAACGATTGGGAAAGGGTGATCTTAGGAACCCGTTTGGAGGAGGAGGTCAAAGAAAAACGTTGTTCTTTGGAGCTCGGTCTATTCAATACAGTCGTTAGAGGAGAAGGCAGGGTCAGCGAGATGCTTATTAGGTTTGCGTGTTGCCTGCCAATTACAAAAAGACCAGTCAGTTCCTTTCTCAGAAGGAGAGAAACCAAAGACCCAGGCAAAGGCCTACCTCTGCCTTACACTTTTGCTTGATTGCAATACGTTTTTCTACCTAAGAACTTTTGACATAAACCTCTGCTCCCCTCCCATTCTGGTGCGATTGTTTGTATTTTGTGAATGGTGTTTTTCCTTACTGCTCTTGTATTTCTATTATAAATTATGGCAAAAGCTTTTTGAAATTGATCTTACTGTCTTAAAAAGGAAATAAAGAACAAAAGAAGAGAAAGAAAGACTACCAAGGGTAATGGATGAACAGCTCTGCACCAATAAAGCAATCAGGACATAATTGCGATTATAAAGCAATCTTTAAAAATTACCCACATTTACCTTTGTTCCAGAAATGCATATGATGGAAGAAAATGTTGCAAACTTTTCTTCAATAAAGTCTAGAGGATCACGCACTTATAATCAGTATAACACAACTTATTCCTGGTACTATTAATAATTTCAAAAGCTTTCTAATGGGAATGGGAAATGTACCTTCCACGGCCTCTCTACACAGAGCTTTCAACGGAATTCTTGAGACTCATTTTCTATCCATTAGCTATGTCTCAGACTCCCAAGGCAATATTTCTTTGAGATGATTTCTTCTACTTAGAAAAAAAAAAAGTTACAAAATTGATCCTAAGTGTAAACTGGGTTTTTGCTAAATTTGATGGCAAGGATATAGTTGGATAAACTCTATTACTATGCCATGGTTCTTCAAATCATTTTCAGAGTAAAATTTATTAAAAATGGCAGACTATATGGGTTGGATAAGAGATAAATTCTTTATCATGAATTAAGTTTTTCTTTATATTTTTATCTAAATGACAGGTTTTTAAAAATGAAATTTTATTTAAAAAATGTGCTAGATGTAAGTAACTGACACCCAGCCATAGTGCAGTCAACATGACTAAGAATAATCCCTCATATTTGCTGGGGAAACTAGATCTTAAAATTTAAGTTTAAAATTAGAGGAAAGACAAATTTTACAAGACTTCATTCTTAAGGCCTAAAGATAGGCTGTGTAGGTAGATATTTCTTGAGAATCTTGGCAGGTTACTGTTGTCAGTACTTGAGGGATTGAATGAGGCTCACTCCAAGAACTTGAAAATAAGATGGTCTTCTGATGGGAAAAATGAAGAAGGCAACTTCTCTTCCTACTTCTGCCACATATAAAAATACCTAAGAATGAACTGGGAAAATAGGTAGCTAGAAGGTTCTTTGATCAAACCTCTGGATTAGGTGGAGGCAGAGTTAAGATTGTACTGTACTATACAGGAAGCGAGGTAAAACAGACCCTGAACAAACTTTAGCAAACAAAAAGTGATGAATGTGACCTTCATCATGTCCATCCATGTCTGCCTGAGGTTAAGGGATGTTGTCTGATCAATCAACTGGAAGCTTTCTAATTCTACTGACAAGTCCTTCCATGTGGTATCTGAGGCATTTGTCACAAGATCATAAAAATGTCCTTATCTTTTACTCTTTACTTACTCATCTGATTATGATTTGGCATTTCATGTTGTGATTAGCTATGCCTATCTCCCAAAGTAGACATGAGAGGAAAATTCCTAAATTCCCAAAGTATGGGTACAGGTAAATGGAGGATGCAAAACATACAGGCACATGTGAGGATGGCACAGCCAGACTTTCAGGACACAGGTCCAGGATCCTAGGATGGGTAGCTGACATCCCGCTAAAGCTGCCCTTTTACCTTCACCCCACCCTGAGGGCCCCCTGTGCTGCAGAAGGGCCACTCCCTCCGTGCCTCCACACAAACTGGGGCTCCCTCTGTGCCTCCACAGTTACTGTTTTTGATACTTTGTAAACATTGATATTTTGGTGTCTGCTGGGTTCATTTCCATTACCTTCACATTCAGTTCCAGTTTTCTCGACCAAGGCTTAAGATTATGTATCCTCAATTTAGGCACACATTTCCCTGATACCTTCATCATTTAATTAATCCATGCTTGTGCCCACCTCAGTCTCAATTTTTTTTTAGCTTTAGTTTCAATAGCATGAGTTTGTCAAACTGTTTATCCTGGAGAAATGACGAGAATGGATTTCTGGGCCTATAAAGCAAGGGAGCAGAATCCAGGATGTGGCAACCTCATTGAGATGCCATTTGGAAAATAACCTTGCCAGTACTTAGGATTATACGGTCATTGTCTGGGTCAGTGATCTCAGTTATAGACAATGAAATCCAGTCTAGATGGTTTGAGGAGAGAGAGTCTACCACAAGTTTCAGGCCCCATGTAAAGTTCCAGGGAGTACGAGGAAAGTAGGTAGACGCGGGGCAACCAAAAGAAATGCCCAGTCGCACCACTGATTGTCCCAGCAACACCACCATCTACTTGGCACTTGTGGTGTTAGGGAAAAGGCAGCAAACTCGCCGCCCAGTTGCCCCAGGGTAGTCAAATGCTCTGACCCAGGGCCACATCTCACCTTTGCCGCCACCACCACATGGCACTTGCTTCCTCCTGCTGTGATTCTGTGGGGGCCTCTTCTTGGCTGAGCCTGGGTCATGCATAGAGCCTAATCCACTGTGCGTCCTATTCAGCTTTCCAGCCTCCACTGAAGGTTCACAGGAATGGAGCACAGGGCAGCAGAGAGAGACAAACAGCTGTTCTTTCATTCTTCCTTAAGTACCAAAATTCCGTAAATTACAGGTCCAGTATAGCTCACACATCTATCACCATTGTTTAAAAAGTTTAAAATTAGACATCATAAAAAATGTTTTTGCACCTATAATAGATATGAAAATAAATCATGAAAGTTCTCAATACTGAGAAAAAAATTAAAGAAAAAAAATTAATTTAATATGGCTACCTTGGCATTTGTTGAAATCAAAGGTCCCAGATTCTAACAATATCAAGGCTGTACCATGAATATGTACAACTCACATAAGACAATAGTCCCTTGACAGTACACACTGCCCCACCACCACTAGCTATACCATTTGCACTCTGTTTCAGTGGGGAAAGAGCCTTAAATTTAATGGTAAGGAAGGAGAAGAGAGGTTATGACTTGTACTAGATAGTCTTCATTTCCCTCCCTCATCCACTTGACCAAGTCAGTGCAATCCCCTCCAGCTGTTGTCAGAGCTGGCTGCCAACACCTCACAGGTGCCCCCTTTCTTGAGATAACTGTCAACAAGAGCAGCCTCACTTGGGAGATCATTCCCAACTCACAACACTGCAGCCTTCAGGTAATGACTAAATGAGCTGGGGGGTATAAAGTCCACCCCCCGGAGGAGGGAGACTAACTCCATAGTGCAGCTGATGCTCAGAATGCCCCTGGGGCTCAATTCAAAGCTGGTCTGCAGCTCAGCCCACAGCTTTGCTGAGCAAGCTTTCCCCCTTGCCTCTCCTGGCATGCCTCACTCACTTTCACTTGAACAAAAACCTGCTCATTTGTTTCCAGGGAATATTTACTAAAAAACTAGAATTTCAATAGTGTTGTGATAGAAAATAGGTAGAAATAACAAAAATATATATATATAGGCACTCCCCCCTCAAGGACGTGGAGGTTACATCTCTACCCCATCACTGTGACTATACTTGGAGACTTTCCTCCAAGGAGATGAGTACGAAAAGGGAGAAAACTCTAATAACAGTGGAAAACCTTGGGAAATATTACCTAGGCCAGGTGATCAAGGTCAACCTTGTCAGTAATATGTCTTGTTACCAGCAGGTACCCTTGGTGTGAAGTAACAGGAATGACACTTTTCTTCTGTGATCTTCTTCCTAAAAACCCAGTCTAATAGTAAGAAAAATAGAACAAAAACCAAAAGTGAAGGGTGAAAACATCTGACCAGTCCTTCTCAAAACTGTCCCATTTATTAGAAAGTCTGAGCAACCATCACAGATGGAAGAACAATGCTAACCAAATAGGAAGCTTTCTGGAAGAGAAAAAGGACATGCAGGAATCAGGTTCATTAACAGTAATGTATCAGTGTTGGGGTCTTAGTCATGACCAGGTACCATATGTGCTGGGTATGGGATAATTAACATGAAGAGAACCAGGCGTTGTTACTTTTTGTATTATCTTCAAAACTCTTCTGTAAATCCCGAACTATTTATTCTAAAATCCAAAGCTCTTTATGAGAAAGAACAATTAAATTTCCTAATGGTTTCAACATGTGGGCATTTTTTTTTTTTTTAATCTTGAGAGTGACTTTATGTTTCTCACTTCTGTAGTTTTTGGTTGGATGTCAGACGCTTATGTAGAACAGTACAGGCTGAGATAAATCATATTTATTTAGAGACCAACATGCCATTTCTTCTGTCGGGGTGTAAGTCTGGTGGCTGACGCCTCTTCCTCCCCTCCTCTGCCATAGGCGATCAGGTCCACACGCCTTCATTTTCTTGAGGGAGGCTGTCCCTCTATGGATTTCAGACTGCTTGGTGTCTTGTATCATTATTTCTCTGATTAGTTCAAGAAAATTTATAATTATTGTCATTTGTTATTCATTTCTTTCCAATTTAGAGATGAGAGCACATTCTTCTCCACTTTCTGTGTCCCAGCAGTAAGCAGAACTTTTTTTTAAATTTCACTTTAATATTGTGTATACAACAATAAAACTTGCACAGAGAAAGAAGAAAAATTAAAAAAGAAATAATTAGAATAATGTATGTTATAAGAAGACATTTGAATGTTTTAAAATGCACAGAAATAATTTTGGAAATAGCACTAGAAGACATATATCTTAGTTTTGAAATATTAAAATCACATCTTATTTCGTTAAAATTAAACTTTACTCCTCATATTCCCTTCAAGAAGAGGCTGCTTCCAGTTAAAAATCAGTGTGTCAGAGTAAGATGACAGATGTTGGTGATTCCAAAAGGTGGGAGATTGGTGAGGGATGAAATTTGTCTATTGGGTGTAATGTACACTATTTGGGTGAAGTATACCGAAAACCCAGACTTCTCCACTATACAATATACACATGTAAGGAAACTGATGTGGGTCCCTAAATCTATAAAATAAAAATAAATAAAAAATAAAATTGTGTCTTCTACTTATCATCATTAATAAAAAAAGTCTATTGTACTTTTTTAGCTGAACTCATGAAAAGGATAGAAATATTTATTTTACTAATAAAAATGTATAATATTTAGAATGTTTTCAAACTCTACATGCCTTCCCTGATTCTGGTTATAACACCATATGGAATCTTCTCCCTCCTCTATTTGAAAATGTTTCACCGATTCCAAACACCCACCAAACAGATTTTTTTTGGTCTATACATGTGCCTATAAAGAGAAGTTATGCATGAAATTATTTATATAGGTGTTATATATCAATATAGTAGTCACAAGAATGAAATACATAAAAAGGGCGGCGGGGGGGAAGGTTACAGTTAAGCTTTTTTTTAAGGAGAAGGTTAAAAGATGGATTAAATTGTATGTAACAGAACTAACCCTTCTAAAAACAATGTGTCAGAGCAAAATGTTGCAAGCACCAAACAGCCAAAGAGCTGAAATGATGGCACGGACCCAAATTAAACATCTCTATTCTCTCACCAGATGCAGAAATCTGTATGAGAAGAAATAAGGAGTGTCTTTCCACAAGCTACTTGAGAACAGCCCACCCTGTTTTTCTGTAACTCTTAAATGCAAAAAAATAAAGTCTATAATGATCACCTTTGACTTATAAAATCTAACTTTGCATCATTTCCTAAATGTTCCTTATTGTAAGAATCATGTGAGTTTTGTTAAAAACATCGATTTTTGAAATCTATTTCAGATTAACAAGTCAGAATTCTCTAGGAGAATTTTCTCAGAATGTGCATTTTTAAACAAGGCCTGTGGGATTCCTTTTTTCTCCAGAATTGTTTGGAGAAAAGTCTAATTAAACAGTATCTTCAGAACTTTTGCCGTAAACAACACTTTTGTATACTAGCTGATGATCAAGGCAAAATAACACTTAAAACTAAAATCTTAAATACTAGGAACTGTGTATGTTCTTGTTAAACAATAATTTCCTTTCCGGAGGCATGAACAGAAGAAACTCAATATTGAATTCATCTCATAGTAAGTAAATTTTGGTGAAAAGTTGATAGAAAACTAAGCAAATTATTCTATTTATTTTGGCTGGAATAGTTTTCTTTAAAATAGTTTCATAAGATGTAAACTTTGAAAACAAATTAATCTAGTGCCTGTAAAATGATATGAGCAAGAACAAACCCAAATTTATTCCTGAGCATATGACTGATGAGTAGCAGAATCACTGTTCCAAATCCCTTGAAAGTATGTCTTAATCTCTAGTTTGAAAATATATTTGTCTTCAATAAAAGGGAAAGTTTCTAAAGAGAAGAACCCTACTTTTGTCCAAAAGACAAGGGGCATCTGAGGTTTGATTTTAATTTGGGGAAAAGGAATAGACATTTAATATGGAACTCTTTAGATTTCTCTACAAACTATCTCTTGAGTTTTCTTATTGACCATGAAGCTGTGTTTCTCAATATTTGTATCAAGGTTATCTGAGCCAGAAGTACTTAAATGATGTATTCAAAGTGGCTAAATCCTAGGCCTCCATAGACTTGCTGAAATTAATATTTTAAGAGTGGAACCTAGGAAACTGTGTTTTTTAAAAAGCATCCCAAATGATATTGAAAAATTAGTGCCCTAAAACAGAGTTGAGTAAACTTTTTCTGGAGAAGGTCAAATACTTAGTATTTGAAATAGTCAAACAGCCTTAGTCACAACTATGAAAATAGTCACAACAGCAACCATGCACAATAAAGAAAGTGTTGTGTTGGGCAGTGCCTGTTACTCAAAGGAGTAGGCCATCGGCAACATATACCAGAGGTGGTGGGTTCAAACCCAGCCCCAGCCAAAAAACTGCAAAAAAAAAAAAAAAAAGAAAGAAAGAGAAAAAAAATAAAGTGTTGTGAGAACCAACAAAAATGGCTCTGTGCCAGGAAAACTATTTACAAAATCAAGCACCCCACCACATTTGGGCTATTTATCATAGTTTGCCAACCCCTACATGGAGGGATGAATTTTTGCTCTTTCTCACACCAAAGTATGATAAAAGGAAAAGCCATGAGGGAGATATCGATGGGGGGGGGGGGCGGTGTTGAAGGAATGGGAGAAACTGAACCAGTAGAATTCCTGTCTCTTCCGTTCTTAATCATGTTGAACAAGATCTGCTTCTGGTATGGGTATCCAGGGGAGAGGATCTTGATGATGGATACAACCAGCTATAATTTGTTTTTTTTTAATAATCAGAATACAACTGTGGTTAGCCTTCTCCACTGGTCAATTTCCTGTCTTCCAAAGCAGCAGAAACCAGAGGAAGACCAAGGAACTAGATGCAGGCTCTCATCCCCAAAGATCCCATACATATAAATAACGATCAAAACAATAACGTAACTAAAGTTAGATTTCTGTTTAATTTCTCAAGGGGAATAAAAAACAATTTCAAATGTCAGTTTTTAGGAAGAGTCTATCTGAATACTTCTCCACGAGTCCAAAACCATCAGGGAGAATGGAAGCTGAAATTGAACCTCCACATTGATGAAATTAGGGTACAGCTATAATGCTATATATATATGGTTGAAAAGTGCAATGAAAACTTGATCAAGTTGAGACTGGATATCAAGAGATATTACATGTATCTCAGAAAAAGCTCAAAAAAAGCTACAAATTCAGAGCATGGTATCTTAAAAAATAGTTATGACAACACAATTGGAGCTCATGGGCTACCTGTAGAAGTCTCACCAATAAATATCTATATATATCTAATATTTTTCAATTTAGTCCAAAGAAAAAACTAAACAAGCTCATATATACAGATAGTCACAAAATCGATTGCATGAAATCTACTGTATGAACTAGACAAAACTTGCTAGCTCAAAACACCAAACTTGCTCTTCTCACACATAAATCTCTGTATGAATAATTCATCCAGGTAGAACTCACCAGATTCGATAATTAATAATAAACCTACAGAAACCAATATCTAACTCATGCAAAATACACAAAACAAAATGAAGAACAAAGAAAACAGATGAAGATTACACTACTGAAAATGTTTCAAGGTAGAAGATTAAAATTGCCGTCAAGCATATTTCCAAAAGCTCAAAAGAAAGGAATGAAAATACTCGCTCTATAAAGCAAAAACTAAACTAAATGAGAAATATGAAACATGTGAGAAATAAGAAATGAGAAAAAATAAACTTGTGGCGTGAGAGAAGATAGTAAAATCATTACACATGAAAGAAGCAGCTGAAAGAAACTTTAAAAAAACTGCTGATTACAAACTAAGAAATTGTAGATGGTGATCACACAGATAGGTTTACTCATTATTCATGGAGCACGCATTCATAACTTGATCACTTGCTGTACTTCAAGAAAAATATTAAATTAAAAAATAGAAATAACAAATAGGCAAGGAGACCTAACATACATTATTGGTGACTTACGAGGAAGAGAAAAATTGCTTTTTGGACAAACTTTATGAATGTTTTTCTGACATTATGAGAGATCTGAAACTACAGAATGAAAGCAGACTCAAATTTCTAGGGAAGTGAACATAAAATTTTGAACAATGAGGCATATTCTTATAAAATTAATAAATTTTATATAAAAAGAAAATAACTGGCGGAGCATTGAATACCCTAAAATATTGGTCTAAAATCAAAATAACCCCAGGAATGAGGGTTTAAGAGGGGTGCGCAAGTTTTGTACTACGACAATATAAAAACAATACTATAACATTTCTAGAGCTAACAATGTAGGAAGATTATATTACATAAATGTTAGTTACCATAGTAACCACTGGATAACTATGTACAGATTGCAAACATTTCATATTATCAGACATATACATATCATTGCATATTATAAATATACAAAATCAAACAAACACAGGTCATATACAAAAGGTGAAAAGCAAAAGACACATACACCAAAGTATATCACAAATAAAGTCAAACAGGCCTGTTACATCAACAAATGTACGTATACATCTACTAAAAGGAAAAGGTTCTCAAACAGATTTTTTTTTTTTTTGAGACAGAGTCTCACTTGATTGCCCAGCTGGAGTGCCTTGGCACAGCCTAGCTCACAGCAACCTCAAACTCCTGAGTTCAAGTGATCTTCCTGCCTCAGTCTCCCCAGCAGCTGAGACTACAGATGCCCACTACAACGCCCGGGTAGTTTTTTCTATTTTTAGTAGAGTTGGGGTATCACTCTTGCTCCAGCTGGTCTGGAACTCCTGAGCTCAAGTGATCATCCCCCTTGACCTCCCAGAGTGCTGGGATTACAGGCGTGAACCATTCTACCCAGAACAGTCAGAAAATTTAATGGGAGAAAATAACCCATATATGTTAGCAGCAACAAAGTTTAACATTTCTAGGAATAGCTTTGACAGGAAATGTGTGACATAAGTATGAGTAACCTTTAAAATGCTATGGAAGAGCACAGCAGAAGACAGGAAAGATGGCAAGGGTATTTTTTAAGCTTGGACAAAATGACTCAGACAGATGTCAATTCAAAAATCAATACAGGTTAATGATTTTTCCTTTAAAGTGTTCTCAACACTTTTTAAAATCAAATAAGCATTTTCTAAAATTTATATGGGAAATGAATGCGCTAACATAGGTTCTAAAAATTCTGAGGATGGGGGGGTAATAAGAGGAGATAGTCCTCAGATAAGAAAATCCTTGACAAAGGTATGGTAGTTTAAAAAAATGTGATACTGGTGCATGCGCGTAAGATTCGGAATTATCTCCAAGATCATTTAAGGGGAAAAATTCTACTTCAATGAGCATTTACAACATATTCTCTTGTGTCTAAAACTTGTAAGACTATATGATTCCACCTTTGATTATGCAACACCAACATGATATGGTTGTTTCTGGGAAGGAAATGGAGGATTAAGGGACTGGGCTGAGGGTGAGGCGGTTTACTTTTGATGAGTGCCTCTGAAGCATATACTAAAACCTTTAGGGTTCTCAAATCTTAACCACAGCCTCTCATTCTCCTTCTTTCCTAGCAGTTTATTTTACAGAGATACGTGTTCTCAATTCTTATCTCCTCCCTCTTTGGCACACATATTCATAACAAATATTGCTTCTATTAATTACACATACACAAAACAGTGTAGAGAAACAAATGAAAATCTTTAGCCATTAACTCCCGATGGTGGGGTTATGATCAATTTAGTTTTAATTTTTAAGGTTTTAAAATTTTCATAATTTTCTAGGGTGGCATTTGTGGCTCAGTGAGTAGGGCACTGGCCCCATATACCAAGGGTAGCGGGTTCAAACACAGCCCCCGGCCAACCTGCAACAAAAAATAGCCGGGCATTGTGGCTGGCATCTGTAGTCCCAGCTACTCAGGAGGCTGAGGCAAGAGAATCACCTAAGCCCAGGAGTTGGAGGTTGCCGTGAGCTGTGACATCACAGCACTTTACCAAGGGTGACATAAAGAGACTCTGTCTCTACAAAAAAAAAAAAAAAATTATAATTTTCTAAAATGAATAGGTATGATTGTCCTTTTTGTAATTTACTTTAAATCTGGGAATGGTGTGTATAAATAATATAAAATTAAAAAAAAAACACAATCTCTAGTACATGTATATACTATATGGTCACCTTTGAAGTACTCCCTTTTGCCGTCTGCTGACCGTAGTGATATTCAGCCATGAGGCATCTAACACTTTTTTCTAGGATGAGTTTGCAAACTTAATTATCAGACCTTGTATGATGACACCTCTGAAGGTCATTACCAGAAAAAGAGTTTCAAACTACTTTGAAGGGTGGACTAGGCCCATAGCTTCCCGCGGGGAGTGCCTCTAAGGTGGCCATGCTGATATTCAACAGTGAGGGAGGGAGCACTTTTTCTAGGATGAGGACTCTCCCTTACTTATCTGAACTCATATAGCCTCCGAGAAATACAGGAAATGATTTGTGTTTCCTTTTTAAGAGTTAGAGTTCCTTGGACATTCTTCTTTAAAAATGACTCACTATGCTGACTGAGCCATGTGGAACCCTGCAACTAAGCATTTATTTAAGGTAAGGGTTTGTGTGTGTGTGTGTGTGTGTGTGCGCAAACAGGAATCTCTTCCCTTAGTAGGTACTTATATAATTTTTTTATTTTTAAAAATAGTGCTTTTAAGGTATGTATGCTTTTGCCCTATCACAATTAAAAAATAATTTCATAAAATTCAAAGAGAGAGATATTGGTTACCGGGCAAATGTCCTATCTCAGAGAAAACACGCAGCTTACATTTCTGCTTAGTGAGACTTCCTGCAGCAAGATCCATTAACGAGTGTGCTTAGGAAAAGAATCACTTGTGAGGTGCTGCCTCTGAGCCATTCTAAAAGCTCATCACCTGCTCCAGTCAGCAAACCCTAGTCCTCCCTCTCAGCAGCTCTGGGATCTAAGCCATTTACACATCTACATATCCGGTGAGACACCTCCAGGATCAGAATTAGAGTGTGGGGCCCAAATGTATGACGCAGGAGTGGCAAGAATCCATCTCCTCTCCACTTCCTTCTCCTCTGCCTTCTCTCTTATGTTGTCATGAGAACTAACTTTCTACTCCATCCAACCTCAACCCACCACTCAATCTCTCTCACAGAATAGTAAGTGCAAGTTGCCAGAACTGAACTGTGTTGGCTCTTGGTAGCTTTGGAATGTATGAGAGTGTTTAGAGAGTGCTAGTGAGAAATACACAGTCGGAGCATTTTCTTTTTTGCTGCCTTTTGCAGTTAGAGAAAATTTACATTTAGAATGTGTTTAGCTAGAGGGATAAACAGAACTGCGCTCTCATACTGAACATTTTTGGGTTGTTTACCTTTAAAAAAACCCTTAATTACTCTGATTTCATTTTAATAAGAAAATCCAGAAAGTCTAGTTATAATTAAATGCTTACTTTATTTTTAGTTTATTCAGAAAATATCTATGATCTTTAAAGTTCTCATGACAAATTATAATATTGCCCATTGAAATCCCCACCACGTGCCTTTTGGACTATGTCTCTTCACCTCCACCTTGAACACTAAGTGGGAAATAGATAAATGTACTTTATGTTTTAAAAGTCACTATTATATGCCCAATACATAGTTTTATAATTTTGCGTGGTTTTTATGGTATGTAATATTGTGAGTACTTTCTAATGCCATTAAAAGACCAAAAATTATGATTCTTTTTTTTTTTTGATGACCACTATTACACAAAGTAGGTCCCTTCTGTACCTTGCCCCAACTCCAACATGAACCAGGTTTTGGGAAAAGGTTCACAAAATCACAGGGGGTAAAGAAATAGGTTTGATTGGAGAAAAGGGAAACATACAGTCTATGGCTCAGAAAGTAGAGAGAACAAACAGGAGACCCCCAGTTCTCCCATCATTCCTCAGAGCCTCCAGTTGGGGCAGGTGTGCCCACGTAGTTCTGCATTTGCTGGACCCAATTCCTTACTGAGTTCTTTTTCTATAGAATAAGCCCAAGAAGGCAGCCTTGCTTGTGTGAGAGCATGAACAATCTGCCCCGGAAACAGTAGCTCCCATATTTCCACATGGCAGGAGCTCCTGATGGCATTCCCCTCTACAAAGAATGGTGCTATAGGAACTGGAGAGCCACAAGCAGAAGAGTGAACCTGGGTCCCTGTCTATCACAGTATACAAACATCAACTAAAATGGATTAAAGACTTAAACATAAGATCCCAAACTACAAAAATACTAGAAGAACTCCTACGGTAAACTCTCCTAGACATTGATCTAGGCAAAGAATTTATGACTAAGACCTCAAAAGCAGAAGCAACAAAAGTAAAAATGGAGAAACGGATTTAAACTAAAAAGTTTCTGTGCTGCAAAAGTGAAGGGATAGAGTTGGCTGGGATAAAATATTTGTGAACTATTCATCCAACAGAGGACAAATATCCAGAAAATATGAGCAGCTCAAACAACTTACCAGCAAAAAGCAAATAATCCCATTAAAAAGTGGGCAAAGGATAAGCCAGGCATGGAGGCTCAAGCCTGTAATCTTAGCATCGTGGGAGGCCAAAGAGGGTGGATTTCTTGAACTCAGGAGTTTGACACCAGCTTGAGTAATAGTGGGACCCCATCTCTACTAAAAATGGAAAACTGAGGCAAAAGGATGTCATGAGCCCAAGAGCTTGAGGTTGCTATGAGATGTTATAGCACTCTACTCCTCCAAACAAATAAAAACATTTTAAAAAGTGGGCAAAGGACAGAACAGAAATTGTTGGAAAGAAGGCACGTAGCCAGTAGGTACATGAAGAAATGTCCACCATCACTAATTATCACAGAAATGCAAACCAAACCTCATGAGATACTCTCTTACCCCAGTCTGAATGGCTGATACTGAAAAGACCAAAAACAATAGATGTTGGTGAGGGTGTGGATAACAGGGAACTCTAATACACTGTTGGTAGGAATGTACATTAGTACAGCCATTATGAAAAACAGTATGGATATTTCTGAAAAATCTAGCAATAGAGCAGCCATGTGATCCAATAATCCCACAGAGAAGAAATCAACATATTAAAGTGATTATGATTATGATTCTGCAGAACTATTCCCAATAGCAAAGATACATTAGTAGAATGAAATCATGTTATTTGTGACAACATGAATGGAAATGGAGATCATTGTCTTAAGTGAAATAACCCAGGCACAAACAGATATGTATTCCTTGTCCTCCCCCATGTGTGGGAAATAAAAATTTGATAACATGGAGGTAAAGAGTGGAAAAACAGGTAGGAGAAACTGGAAAGGGGGGTGGAGGGGTGGGACGATGAAGAGAAATAGGTTAAAAGGATCAAACAAGCAATAAGGTAAATGGAAGAAATATAACGTTGGATAGGAGAGCTTGGGGCACCCTGAACACACTGGCTTGATCATTAATTTCACACGTTTATTTACACAAATTTGTATAAATAAAAGAGAGATAATGCCTAAAACTGAGATTTTTTTTTTTAAATTCAAACATGTCCCTTAAAGGCAGTTAATATCAAAAGAATCCATTAAAACTTGAAAGTACCATTTTTCATAACAAATTTTTCAAAACCCCTGTTCTCTATGCATGACTTGGATAAAAACTAAAACTAAACTATATTTCAAGATACAAAAGCCAAATAAAAATGATTAAGAAGAAAATGCACCAAAATGTTCTTGGTATTATTGGTTGCCTTAATGGTAGATTGCAATTGATTTCTTTTTCTTACTGTACATTTCTCCACTTTAAGATTTTCTGCGATAAATAAATATCTTACATAATCAGAAGGATTTAGAAAAAGAACATAGAGGAAAATAAGAGAAAAAAGGAAAGTTGGCTTGACTAATTTTAATTTCCAGGCTTTCTCATGCTCCACATCCTTTCCCATTCATTTATAGTTTTCCGAATTGTTTTAATGTCTGTCCTGCTCTCAGACATAACGAGACAACACAATGAGCCCCTCTACAATAGTTCAATTATTCTAGGATCTCAGTTATTACTGAACACAAGGCCTCTCTGGAAGATGAATTGACCTGCATATTTCAGCTTTCTTTGATTTCTAAAACTTTCTGTGTTTTTCATAACTTTTCCTCCCCCAGCCTTCCCTAGCCTTTAAGGCTACCTGGCTTGCCTGCATATTCTAGCCTCCTCCCCTCCTACCAGGAGATGCAAACCTCAGATCCTCAAAGTTCGTGATTTGAGTAATAAGGCAAGTAATGAAACAACATATCTGGGTGGAATTACAGCCCACTTTCCAGGCTGTTCTCACAGTCTGAGCTGACCTCAGCCACAGGAGTGACAGAACTTTCATTGTCTCTAGTTAAGGGGAGTGTGACATTGCATGTCATTGTTCTCTCTGCAACAACACAACCCGGGTTCTCTACTGCTGTTGCCCAGGTTACAGGTTGATGTGCATGAAATGTATCTCTAAGAAACTAAGGATCCCACAGAGCCAATCATTTTAAAAGACAGACCATACAAGAAGAGAGATTTTCAAAGAGTTAGTTATTTCACTCTTAGATGAAAGGCTAATTTCAAAACTGCAATCTCGTGGCGACAAGGAAAGCAAGAAGGGAAGGCTATGCTTTTCACTAAAACATAAATATTTGATATGCGAAAACTTAGATCAACTTCTTATCTGATTTCTCAAAGCTAGAATTTGCTTTTTCAAATTATAGAAAGAATGGTATAATACAATAGCATTTCCTAATATTGCTGCCACATCTCCCTCAACCATCATACTTCATCTCTTTAAATTTTGCTGCATATATAGCCATTATTAATATTTATGGCATATGCTTTATAAATTATTTTCCATATTTGCATTCTTAGTGAAACAAAAGACTGTCTTGTCCTCTTTCCCCACCAACATGTGGTAAGGGGGAGAGAAAATTATTATAAGCTAAGGTCAGGGTCATGAGTAAAGCGTCCATTTCCATTGGAAATATACGTTTCATTCAGTTGGATAAACAGCTCTAAGAACATTAAAAGGTCCTTGTATTTACATAGAGCTCAGCTTGTATTTATATACAGTATAAGATCTTGATGCGCAGACACTAGAAGTTGATGCAGTCTTTCCCTCAGGAAATAACACCTACTTCCTTTGTGCTGAGGGAGTAGGAAGCTCTCTAGCGTGTCAGAAAAAATCACCCAAGGGAAGCAAGGAAAAAAGGAGAGGAAAAGGTGAGGGAGGACGAAGAGGGGAGGCAGGCAGGCAGGCAGGCTACTAATTTTAAATGGATTAACTAACTCGAACCACAGGAAATTTTGAGAAATAGTGACATGTTGAGAAAAGCATTTTATTCTTAATAAAAGAATAAAAGAGAGGGGAAAAGCAAATATCATACACCTGCGCACAACGAATATAAAGGAATATTCTATCTTACTAAGCTGTGAGTAGTCACAGTCTGTAAGTAAGAAATATTCAAGGCACAAAAGAAAATAAAAAGACTGAAAAGAAAGATAAGTGCACATTATATCTCCCTGAGTCCATGGACATGGCTCCCAGCGCACGGTGCAGTGGGGTTTGGAGTGGATGGATGGCTGAAATAATCCTGGGAGGTCTGGGTCACAGTCTCTGGATTTAGAGAGCTTTTGAAAGCAGGTGATCTGGTTGGTTTATTTATTTCTGTTTGATTTCTGTTTTGTTTTTTGCTTTTTATTTGCTGGAGTCCATTAACAATTTAATTTTATAAAATAAAGAGAAAGTCAGAGAAAGAAACCTGAATGTGATGGAGATGAACATGCTACAACAAAATACACGAACACTAGGGGTGGGATGGGGCATTAATGACCAATACCCATTCTTACTCTTCCACCTATATTTTATCAGAGTTCTTGGATCTCACTTTCAACACAATCTTGGTCTTCTTCTCACAACCCATTCCACATTTTTAATTTCCTACCAATTTTCCATACTTATCTCTCCCTTCTTCTTAATGCCCTCCACTTCTTCCTTGCCTTTCTTCTTCCAGTGTTTTTTTTTCCCCCCTGCCCGCAAGAGATATGCAACCTATAGAACAAAACAGAAGGAGTATTTTTTAAATGCAATGACAAAAATTGTACAACGACGTGGCAGAACCTTTGGGGTATCGGTTCAGCTTATTTCCACTCCTCTGGAAAAGCAGAACCAGGGAGAAAGCGAAGAGGAAAAGGAGGAGAGGTGATAGAGAAGGAAAGGAAAGAAAAAAAAAGGAAGGACGAAGAGGAGAAGGAAGAAAGGCGTGTCCAGAGATAATAATCAGTGACCTCTTTATGGGCAACTGGACTTGAACTTGAGGCACTAAGGAGAGGGGAGGGATCAAAGGAGAAGCCTGTGATGAGGAGGCAATGAGAAAGACAGAGATTAGTATTACCAGTGAGTGTAAAGCAAACAGGAAAGTGTACACATTGGATTGTTAACATATATATTAATGCTTTTAGTGGTGAAAGCAAAAGTATGATCATCTATTATAAAGCATTTTTCCCCCAGCACTATCAAATGGCATACCAATTAGGAAGCAAAATCATGGCTAAGTGCATTATTTAAAAAACACATTCATTAATGTTTCATGTTACAGTATACATAAATTCTTAAATACTGCCCACTTCTAGTAATAATTCAGTTTAATATGTAACTGCTACTTCAGATAAATGGTTTCATCACAGTTATTTATTTAAATAATGAAAGACTTCATTAATTATGAAGGATAGAAGTGGTTGGGAAGGCATTCAAGTTGGTTTCTTTTATATGTTCTTATACTGAATGTTAAAATCCTCTCTGTTTAAGCAAAAATGAGATTTGAAATCTTTTAGAACACAGAAACCTAAGGGCCATATTGCTGCCAAATATTTATTTATTTGTGAAATACTTTTATGGATCTATTGGTAAATTTATCCTTTCCTTCATTCATCTTTTTTCTAGTTACCTATTTATTGTTTGGAGTGAATTCATCTAAGGTTAAAATGGTAAAAGTAATCTTGTTTTTTTCTTTGTATTTCTTGTATTTCAATAAAAATCAAATATTTTTATTTATTTATTCTTTTTGCAGTTTTTGGCTGGGGCTGGATTTGAACCCACCACCTCCAGCATGTGGGACCAGTGCCCTACCCCTTTGAGCCACAGGTGCCACCCAAAATCTCAGTTTTGTTTTGTTTTTGCAGTTTTTGACTGGGGCTGGATTTGAACCTGCCACCTCCGGCATATGGGCCTGGCACCCTACTTTTTGAGCCACAGCCGCCGCCCTGAATATTTTTAAATTAGTATGCAACTTCAAAAAAAAAAGATAGCATCTGAGATCTAATCTACAAAAAATAGGACACTTATATTATTGTAGGTCTTCTAGTTCTAAAACTGTGGCCTTGCTGCACCTGTGGCTCAAAGTAGGGCACCCACCCCATATATGGGAGGTGATGGGTTCAAACCTAGCCCAAGCCAAAAACTGCAAAATAAAATTGTGTCCTAACATGACCTAAGATTTCTGAGGTTTGCAGAATACATTGTTGCTTCTGTTTAAGCTTACAGGAAAGCAAAGAAAGTTTAGAACCCACTACAACCTCTCTGTCTGTCATCACTGCCTCAACCAAGATCATCTTCAAAGAGAAATGACTGCTGATTTCAGAAGTTGGAAAAGGCAAGTCAGATGCTCACCAGAGCCTCCAGAGGAAGCACAGTCCTACTCATACCTTGATATTGGCTCAGTGAAACAGTTTGAACTTCTAACATCCAGACTGTGAGGAAAAAAAAAAAATTCTAGTGTTTTAAGTCACCGTGGTGTTTGTGCTAATTTGTCACAGCAACCTTGGGAAGCTAACATGGACATAAATGGTTGCTGCTTTATTTTTGCTTCCCAATTGTCCAATTCTAAGTTATAACCATAGCAGAAAAGAGATTCTGGGATCAGGGGGCCTTCTAAATTGTAAGGGTTGATAAACTAACACATTAGTAGCCTACTGAGGCAACCAGAGAAAAGAAGAATTATATTACAGTGAGGAAATGAAACAAGCAAATAATACTAATCCTTATACATTATTTCAATGTTCTAATGATTTATTAATTTGCTTAATCCCCATTATAAGGTAAGCCCTATTTTTATCCAGATTTTACAGTTGGGCAACTAAAATACATAAAGTTAAGTAATTTGTTCACAGTCATATAACTAGTTAATGGTGGAATCAAGATTTGCACCCAGGCAGACTGGCTCCATTGCACACTTTTAATCAGTACACCGTACAGTAGAGAATGTCTCAGTCACTAGGTGTCTATCGCTATCAAAAAAAATTACCCCAAAACTTAGCTTCTTAAACCATGTACCACTTTTATCATATCTCATGATTTCTTGGGTCAGGAGTACAAACAGGGCTCAGCTGGGCAATTCTTCTGTGCCATGTAATATCAACTGAGGTTAATTTGTGGTTTTCAAGTGATCTAATGAGCTGAGCTGAAGATTCCAAAATGTCTTCATGCACGACAGGGCTGGCACAATGCCAGAGATGATAGGAAAGCTGGGCTTGGCTGGAACAGTTGATTTAAGGTTTTACCCATGACCATCTGGCTAATAGGCATGGGGAAATCAAACTTTTATACTTAGAAGGCAACTCAGAGCTCTCATAAAGAGATTCTCCCAGAGAACCAAATGGAAGTTCAAGGATTATTATTCCTTAAACCTGGAAGCCCTTTCTTCTATAGTCTTGGTCAAGCAACTTAGGAAGGGTCGGACGGATTCAAAGAGAGGGGATTTAGATTCTATAATCAATGGTGGAGTAGGTAAGAATGTGAGGTCATTTAGAATCTACCACAGATATTCTTATAAATAAATCAGTTCCTTGATAATTTATACTTCATAATTATCCTTATGTACTTCAGAATAGAGCTGATTTTAATGACCTATAAATATGAACACTAAGCCTGCAAATTAGGAGACTTGGGTTATAGTCCCAATTTAATGATTGAGTAAAAATCAATGATCTTGGACAAATAATTTAAACTCTGTAAGTCTCAAAGTGGATGTTAGATTATTTTATTTACAGACATTTATCTTTTTCCCCTAGGTCTTGAGATTTTAGTCTGGAATGAAGAAGTTGATCCTAAAGTCTTGGAAAAGAGTGTGGAAAGGGTGTTACTCTCCTTCCTGTTTGCCCCGTATAGCGATTGTGTGTTGTGCAGGCTGCATGGAGATCTGTCAGGTAAAGGCCCGGTTTAAATCATAGCCTTCAGTTCTATTTCAGCTTTAAAATTATCATTTGTCATCAGGTACTGTTGATCATAACAAGCAGCATTAGATTAGGGACAACCTCAAAGCAACAGTGCATTAACACAATAAAGGCTTATTTCTTGCTCTCATGATGTCCAGTCAGTGGTGGGAGAAGGGCTCCTTGTGTTCCATAGTTCCACCATCTCCTCAGAGAACTCTTTAGCTCTCAACTGAGCTCTAGCAACCCAGTTGGCTGACATGGGAAGAGAGAGAAATCAGGGAAGATGATGCAGTTACTCTTTATGGATTACACTGAAAGTGGCGTTTAACTCTTCTCCTGTGTTCCATTGGCTAGAAACTAGTTATGGAGCTGCACTCGAGGGTAGGTAATGAGGTCTAAGAAAATAGATTAAGGTGAATACATGAATATGCAACTATGTGGCACCATCTAATGTTTAATTAGGGAGCCATCATGGTGTCATGAAAATCCAGATCAATTTTAGAATAAAAACAGAGAATAAATTTTTTTTAAAGTTTTTCCTCTGTAAGGGATTCATAATATCAAATGCTAAATGAAGAACCTGAAAAAATGAAACTCACACTTGTTTATATGGAAAAAAGGATTTCTGTGTGTGTGTGAATCCAGAACTATAAATTACAACTAGAAACATTCGTATGATGTACTTTGGCTGTTCCTGTTCAGGACAAATCTATGCCAACAAAATGATCAATCCTTTCTTGATGACCCAGTGTACAAGAGATGCCCCATGGGGAGGCTCCTATAACACCTGCCCACACCACGTTGTTCTTCATAGGTAGCACTTTTATGCCTCCACTTTTGCAGGCAACACATTTACACACCATTTCAGTGGTAACACATCATCATATTCTCACAGTTTCCAAACAAATACTACTCAAAGGTTTGTAAAATGCTCTGTAATCAGAAACCATTCAAATTAAACAAATCGGTATTTGCCTGTAATTGACCCAGTCTCTTTTCATCTGCTTCTTTAATGATGCATATTATTTTCATGTCCAAGATTAAATGCCCATTCAAGCTTGGCTAGTTTGCTCCTGACATCTATTTCAGGCTCAGTCCACAATTATGTTATGATTTTACTCTTGGTATCATACATTAGTTGACTGAAGTTACTTTTAAAAATTATTTAATGTCTAATTCAAAAGCAAAAGTTTGAGAAAATGTAACAAGTAGCAAGGACTGCTACCACTTAGTTGACTATCTTTCCATCAATTTTTCAGAACAATAGTAGGAACAGAGTGAAAGCCCTATCTACTAGGGCTAAAGCACAGCTGACAACCCACACCCCAATATTTTTCTGATTAATACTATCTCTCATTTATTTATGAAAAAGGAAAGGACAGAGTTTTGTGAAGTGCACAGTGGGTACTCCTGAATGGTTTGGGTTTCAAGTAGCATTATATAAAATTTAATTACCCTACGTTACAGACTTTTCCCTTTCAATTACCTTTCAATTGATTATACTGAAAGGAAAGTTTCCACTTCTTGCTAGTGTGTCTTAAATGTACCTCTCAATCTAACCAATCTCTTTAAATAAATAGAGATAATGCCTCAGGGCCAGGGCTTTGGCAGGCAGTAGCATTTTGCCTTAATTTAATTTTTGTGTGTGAAGTTAATGCATTTATTTTTATAAATGTGTTGTCTACTCCAAATTCTGTCCATTTTTGTTTAAATTAGTTATATAAAGTCAACTTAAAGTAAATATTAAATAAATCATATTAAGAGTGGACATGAACAGTATAGTAGAAGTCTGTCTGAACTTCAGGAAACCATGTATGAAAAAAATCAGGCAGTAGAGACCCACTCACCTCATCTGTTATTGTCATTGCCATAAATAATATGCAGAAAGAAGAAATACCAACACCATAGAGGTCTTTTTTTAACTAAAGCTATCATATTTATATTTTGTACTGTTCTTCACAGAGAACATTTCATACTAGAGAATAGTTATTTACATACATAAAGCCAGATTAAATTAGTTATGATAGAGGTTGAGCTGCTTTTACTGATAACTAAATTTAAAAATGGCTCAGATGTGATAGAAGTTTCTTTTTCATACAATAGTCATATTGCAAATTGTCTAGAAAGTTCGCATTTTTCTTGTTGTTCCTCTCTGATTGTTGGAGCAGCTATAGATTCAAAGCTGTATCAGCAGCCTGTCTATTTCCCAGGTAGCAGGACAAAGGAAGAGACCAAAAGAGAGAAAGTTCCTTGTCTTTAAGTGATATATAGTAGAATTTCTGTAAGTCGACCACCCCAGGGGCTGTATGTAACTGATCAACATAAGGAGGTGGTCAACATAAGGAACTAGGTCTATTGTACTGATGTGTACATATAGTACATGTCTGTTCTATGAAAATTAGGTCAATTTGAGGTGGTCAGTAGGGAGATGGTCAACTGTGGAGAGTCTACTGTGTTTTGGTAAGGAGTATTTCACATGGTCACATTTAAATATGATGGAGGCAGGTTGGTCCAATGGTTCACTGAATATCCCATCACTATAAAGGAAGACTGAAATGGATATCAGTGGACAAACAGCAGTCTGTTTAAAGCTCCAGGTGATTTCTCAATCCACAGAAAAGATGAAATTGTATTTACAAGAATTTTATCATTACAGCATTTCATGATCTTACTATTCCATTGCTCACCAAATTAAATACAAACCTCTCGGCCTAATGTTCAAGTCTCTTCACAGTTGTCTGCAATATAAAAATATAGCATTAAGCTGCAAAGACAGTTTGAAAGGACAGTATATAATAATATATTAGAGCTGCTCTTTAAAAAAAAAAATTGCATGGTATCACTGAATTGATCTGTGTGAGTCTGATAGTTAAGCAAGATGGGAATTTGAGAATTTAAGAGCAGATGTTTAAGGTTTATTTCTCAAAGATCTTAACCTGACACTAAAGCCTAAAAAGGTATTCTCGTATTTTTAGCTCTGCTAAACGACCAGCAGGTCACAGAAGATAAACTAAAGACTCCCACAGAAGAGGCTGACACTGACAAATGAAAATGTGGTTAAACAGAGTCATTATAAAAATCCCTTTGGTAAAACTTCAGAAAAACAGAAGTTAAAGCCAGATGCTTCCATTACCCAGCTCATCCAATTTGAGTCTACTCAAGAATTGATAAAGCTCTATTTTGAAATTTCATAGCAACTGCTTAAGGTTGTGGGAGTCACAGGAGCCTTGATTAATATTTGCCAATGCTGGAACATTTTGTTGGTAGTACCCAAAATTATATAACGTGAGTTATAGGAAGTCACTAAAATATGTCATTGACATACGAATCATAGATAATATTCATCAAGATACTACCATTGGGAAAATAACTTCACAACTTTCAATACTCTAGAAATGATTGTGGTGTGTGAGAAGCAGAAAGTTTAGTGATACTCCCTTTAACAAGTAGCATACAAGATCTCATTCTGACAAAAAAAAATGAAAACAGGGTGAAAACAATGAACAAAATCATTAAACCAACAGTGTTTATTACTAAAATAACATCAGAATATAAGAATTCACTTATATTTCAGGACAGAATTTATCATTCACACATACATGACCTAACATGATTTCTCTTTTAGATTATAGGGTATTTTTTATGTGAAAAGTTTTTTCTATTTATTCTCAAAACTTAATGCTGGATGTGAGGAAATCAGCTCAACTATTATTAGGTATAGTTCTAAAGAAAATTGCAGGGTAGGCAGAGCCTCTGGCTTCACTTCCTGCCTAGTTGTTCTGCTTTCATCTTCTTGTTGAACTCTTCTCCAAATCACTCAAGTACTTCGTACCTTTAGATTCTCATCTACCTCTTTTCCCCAGCCTAGCCTCTGACCTACTCCTTTTTAGCCTCACTCTCAGGAAAGAAGACTGACTGTGGACAGGACAGCTGGATATTTGCTTGTGTTCTCATTCTCACCCTCTTCCACCAACAACACCTGGATTCCCACGAGAGGGTTCCATTCCCACTCCTTGGTCATGTTATTTGGGTTGGAAAAACCTCATTTGCAGTTGTGGGGATGAGCCATGAGATAAATTTTTGTCATCTGAAGTTAAGTGCCTATGGAAGGCCAGCTTTTTAGAGGAAAGAAAGAGTATAAGGACTGTGAAGTTGGTTGTTGGTTACACACACACCCACACAAAAACTGGGGAAAAGAAAACAATCAGCTTAGAGCCTTGAATTCACAGTTCAAGGTCTAGGCAGTAAACCAGAAATCTTCTGTGTCTTCCCTTAAAAAATCCTTACTTATCTTCTATGGTTAAAGATTGAGATTTCTGAAAACAAGCCCAACGTCTAATCCTACAGATGGCTAAATTATAATATACATAGAACTCACAGTCACAGATTCTCTTACATTAAAGTCACAGCATTCGTTGGAAAAAAATGAGAGTTATGAATATTTCAATGAGACCATCTGGACACGTTCCAGAGAACCTAGAGACCTTGTCCCCCAATTCTACTGTGCCTCCTTCACCATAGAAGCAATTCCTTCTCATAGACTAAGAAGATTAGACTCCTCTTGCCTAAAGAACCTGTAATAACCTTTCTAATAGCGTAGCCTTGAAGGAAAATCTAAATCTTCTTCTTCTCTAATCTTATTATTATTATTACTTCTGACCTATAACTATATTAAATTCCAAGGCTTTGGGCACAAAATATAATCTGCGAGAAAGTAGCACATGCACTAATTGCAAGATTTTGCCAATGCACATTAATTAAAACCCAGAGAATATTTATCATAATGGATTCTACGTGTTTTGGATCAGGTAGAAAAATCATAATAGGCTGAATTTACTGAAACAGTGTAATCAACCAGAAATTCTTTATTTATTATTTTAAATAAAGTATTAGAATGGCTATGTGGGTTTGCCTGCTTGACTAAAATTGAGAACCAAAGGTGGTTCTCAAGATACTAGAAGTACATTGGTATTCTATAGAAAAAGTTATGAAATATTTAGGAAAATGGAGCGCAGTGATCACTTTACTCTTTGTGACCTTCTTATTCTTCTTCTAATCACGTTCCCCAGGGAAGACCAGAGGGCACTTACTTTATAAAGGCTTTGAGGAGTGCATGGAAGGGAGACACTAAGGTTCCTGAGTGGCTCTCTAACACCTATTCCCTACAGGGCAGGAGTAACAGTGGAAAATGTTGTTTTTAAGTGAGTTATCTGGATTCAATGTGGGATAATGCAATTCCAGTGTACTAAGAGCCAAGTTGCAGGTCTTAATTTCTAGGGTCAAAATAAGTACAGTTATTAGAATGCAAAGCAGGTTATGAACAGCAGTGATCTCTGGTCCTGGCATATTGATTATAGGTATCCTGGGTCTGAAATACCTAGGCAGACTGGAAAAATTGTACTTTATTTGAATAATCAAAATAACTCTTGTTATAGTGAACAGAAATCTAACTTAAATCACCTTTATACAAAATCCTGGTTGCTCAACTAATTTTCAGACTTGGGCCATTTTATGGACACAAAGCCTCCTCAATGTGCAGAGAGCTGCAGGGTTAACTTAAGGGGGCCTTCCTACATTGCCAAAATTTATCATGTAATATTTATTCCTAGCCTTCCTCAAAGGGGCTATGGACATTTACCAAAGTGACCATGTATTGAGCAAAAGGAAACACCCAGAGTTTGAGGGAATTATTAGACCCTAACTCTAAACTAAATCTAATTTGGGCGATAAAATTTCACCTCTTGTCCGCAGTCAAGAGTGGAAGTCAAATGATAAAGCTTTGGTTCATATCAGGCTCTAGGAGGTCTTCTACCCACCCTTATTAATTTCTTAGTCTTAAAAGAAGATTTACAATAGACATGTTTAACAATTGATAGAATCCCTAAAGTAGTCTCCTGATCCAAGAAGTGAGAGCTATTACAGCAGGGAAGGTCAACAGGAAGCCTCTAGAACTGTGAAGGCATTGAATTATGATAAAATTCAGATACCAACTCCAACTGAAATGACTATTCCAGCTAGAACAAATCAACATAGTTATGGTTACCTGGTATATAGCTTTTGAGTGGGTAAATGTTTTTCCTCCTTACTTGCTTATAAAGACCCCTAGGAATAGTTTGCTTTTGCTTTCAACTCTCCATCACTCTGTCATATTTAGTTTTCAGACACTTTGGTCATCTCTCCATCCCATAGGACATGATGATGCTGGTCTTGTACAATGATATCACACTAACTGGACCTTCCTCGTGAGCAGGAAATGGAAACCTTGATAAGATAATATTTGGGCCAGATGATAGGAAAGAACTCCCATGAAAATGCAGGGGTCTGACACCCCCATGAAATTTCTCGGAGTCTTGTGCTCTGGGGCTTATTAAAATAGCTCTTATATTGAAAAGTCTCTCATATCACTAAAAAAAAAGACCCGGTGCCTTCACTGTAAGTTGGTGCTGCTCCAAACCATCTACTGAGAAATGTGAAAGGCTGCAAATCATGAGCAGGCCCAAAGCCAGGACAGCTCTGCAGCAGTTCTAGGCTGGGATGCAGTTGCTTTGCCACTTGGGTCATGTGGCCCAGCAGATCCAGCGGTGTTTGCAGTGTGTGGCAGACAGGGATGCTGGATGGAATCTCTTCAGGCAGCACCTATAGATGAAATACAGAATAGACCTTTAAGATTTTAGGGGAAAGATAAGCCATCCTCTGCAGATGACTATTTTCCTTTTGGAAAATAGCTATGGCTTATCAGCAAGACCAACAAGAGACTGAATTCTTGATTATTGATCCTCAAGTTGACATATTTTATGAGCTACCCATGATTTCAATGTGCACAGCAATACTTCTGCATCAGGGAAAAGTATTATAGATGAGGTCAGGATTGAGCAGATCTGGAAGCACAAGTACAATGTAAGTGGCTCAGACTCCCATGGCTCCTATGAGAGCTGCATGTCCTCTCTCTCAGCCTACACTGATCATCACATGGGAAATTCACTACACCAGTTGAATGATAAAGAAAATATTAAGATAGTTCTCCACAATACTCTGGCCCCATGCAAAGTAAAGAGCCCCACTTCAGGGGTGATCCTGAAAGGTGAAAGGAAATCCTACCAGAAAGGAGAATTTAGAACGGTACCCCTTTTTATTTTTCCTGTAAGAACAGATGTTCCAATGTGCGAGATTCCAATGTACAGATTCATGGGTAATGACAATGGTTCTGCTAGATGTCAAAAATTTGGAAGGAACACATTTCAAAAATTAATGACTAGAAGGTCTGTAGATGAGATGTGTGACTCTCTGAAAGGGCACAGAGTATAACAACCTCTGTAAAAGAGGGCCAAATAACTCATCCTGTAGATGTTAGCCTCTTTCCCCAGCTACTCTATTCTTGGCAATATGTTTGTGTACAAAGGAGTTGTAGCGGTAGGGAAGGAGGCTTTGCTTACACCTAGTACCATGACTTCCACTCACCAAGGCTTTATTACTGAGTGACCAGACTGCCAACACTAGAGATCAACACCGGTTTTCTGAAATAACATAATTCTCTGGGAGATAATGGCATCAATCTCCTCTGGGAAAGAAACTATTTATTTCTCATTGAAGTACACACTTATTCTGGGTATGTGTTTATCTTCCTTACCATCAAGGCTCCTAACAAAACCACCATCTTTGTATTTACATATTAATGTTTGTGATATTCTACACAGCATTGCTCTTGACCAAGGAACTCATTTTAGAGCAAACATCATCACTGGATGTGTCCTAGTGGAGCCAGGATACATCCTGAGCTGAGCTGGCCTGATACATGTATTATGGCGTAATGTACTTTTGAAGACTTAGTCACAGTGTCAATTAGTGGACAACACATTGTGGAGATAGCTAATATCCTCTAATATGGGGCATATGGGGTAGGAAAAGATTAATTAAGATTAATTAATTGCAATTAAGATTGCAAACCCATCCTACAAAAAGTGCTACATACCTCATTGCTGAATATCACTACAATCACCAGATGGCCAAAGGGGTACTTCAAAGGTGACCATCTTGATATTTAGCAATGAGATATACAGCACTTTTTCTGGGATAAGTTCATGAATGTCATTGTCTGAATTTGTATGCTCCAAACAAGAAATTAATGCATACATACAGTGGTGATTTTCTTGTAGTAAAGGATTACTGGATTCAGGTCACTGGTGAAAATGAGTGATTCCTCCCACTGTTACTCCTAATAATCTCCTTGCAAGTGTTTTGCTTGCTGTTATCTCAACTTTGGACTCTGCTGGTTTAGTGGTTCCAGTTCTCAAGAGATGAATTCTTCCATGAGGGAATATAGCAATTGTTCCTTTAATCTTGAAGCTGACAGTGCCACCTAGCTATTTTGGGCTACTTATACAACTGAACCAACAGGCAGGAGAGGTGGGGAAGGTTGCAGCATCAATCAAAATTATTAATCCCATTTCTCAAAGAAAATTTGAGTTTTTGTAATGGAACAGTAGGAATACATGAAATGCATTCGGAAAGAAAATGCCAATACACAGAAGTACAAAAGAATCAATGAAGGCATTGCTTGAGTAAAATTAAGGAGAGGGAAAGCAGGAGTAGGCAGGGAAAACCACAGACCACAATGCAGGTCATACACCTTTGAGAAGAAGGGCAATAAAGAAATCTTGGTAGGTCAAGTCTCAGACTATGTGGTAGCTTGAAAAAGTCTAAGTCAGCCCAATAAGCATCTTCAGCCAAAGATTGCCCATAGAACAGTACCATATTAGGCCAAAATAGTCAGGCCCTAGTATTCCCAGCAGGCTCAGTCAGTGGTTGGGAATTCCTTGGAAGAATATGACCTTACCTGAATGCTGAAGCAAATCGTAAAGGTGCCTCAACTGGAGGCTGTCAGCTAATGATACTCCTTTTGGCAGGTTGTCTCTTGAAGGAGATCAGAGTGGGACACCCTCATGGCTACAATACTCCTGCTTCTACCCTGTGCAAATCCTCTTGGGGAAGCTCCTCCATGGTCCTTTCAGGTCTCTGTCCCCCAGAGGAAACTTCTTAGTGGAATAAACCACACTCTTAGTCATCATCCCAACTGTTCTTCCTGACCTACCTGATGGTGTAGTCCATACTCTCAATGCTAAGGGATCTGAGCCTGTAATTATTATACACTTTTCAGGCATGGATTGCTTCATTTGTCCATGTATTGCTTCACAATATAGTTAGGCAAGAGGCATCAAACTACATTACCCGAGCTTTACAATTATTCTTTCCTGCTGCTAATGCTTAACTGAAGCCCTACTTCCTTCTGATTGGTGTTGGTGAGATGTTAACTACTTTTCTTTCTAACTTGTTCATAGATACGAGGAATCCAAAGTGCTCAGATAGTAGCCAAGGTTCAATGACACCTTTGTTATGTCTCTTACAAAAAGTGAGCATTATTTGGAGACCAGGACTTTTAACCTTATAGAAAGAACCCTGAGCTGTGGAAATAGCAAGCACAAAGTCTCCCAGCAGGTCATTGTGAGTCAGAGTAAGTGAGACTGGTCTTGCATCCATCCCTTGGTTACCAGACCTATGTATTCTTATTGCTGAACTCCCCTACCAACAGGATATAATTAGTAATTTGGCCCCTAAATGCTTTATGATGCATCAGCTTCCTTAATGTTCATAGGGTTTGTCTTCTATCCTCTGGAGCATATATGTCTCATTAAGGCTTCCGTAATGTTAGCCCCTTCTTGCTTATTCTGCCCAATCAGCATGATGCTATCAGTGTAGCAAGTCAATGTGCTACTCTTCAGGGTGTACATGTAGTCGACACTTCTGGCTGGAAGGTGCGGGAGTGCCTCCTTACTGCTCCCCACGTGGCCTCCATTGACACCATGAAAGGGAAGTGGTGAAAGTCATTACTGTCCACCAGCTCTCTCTGGAACCACCTGGCAGTGAAATGAAGAGATGCTCTGTATAGCTAGATGACAGAGAATCTATGTGCTCTCGCTGGTGGGGGCCTCATTACTCCTGATGGGAATGAAAGTTCTCATTCCCTAGTTGTCCTTCTTTGGCCCTATCCCAGCAAAGGAGTTGGAACATTTTGTTATAGCTCAGCAATGCTGGAAGTCCAGGCCTTGCCTAGTATGGGAGGGGAGGGACGGGGCCACAGTCTTTTTCTACAGAGTTTGGTAGTAGTAGCTATTGTTTAAACATTTTCTGTCTTCTTGCTAAGATGCCCATTTACTGGTTCTTTGTCTAGACAGAGGGGATTTGGTGGGGAATTATTTTCATCTGTGCCTATTAGTATATTCATGTTGCTTAGTTCTTTAACTGAGTCTTGGATATATGTGCAAATATAAAACCCATAGAATTCCCCACTACCATGTTTCCCCAAAAATAACACACTGTCTTATATTTATTTTTTCTCAAGAAGACACACTAGGGCTTATTTTCAAGGGATGTCTTGTTTTTATTAAGTATAATACAACAATCTACATTTATTCAAATACATTTAAGTTATCTTCTGGAACCTGACAGGGGGAGCCAACTTTGTTGGTGGGGCTGGCACTAGTGATGCGTGAATACCTTTCCCCTAGCTGTTTGCACATGCGCAATAGGATGCCTGTGACCACAGGTACCACATGTGCACATGTGCACATGCGCACAGGCACACCCGTGCAAGTGTGAATGGCTTGGAGAAAGGAACTGTGGCAGATAAAAGGTATTCCAGTCTTCCTTATGGCTCCATGATGAAATGCATGGTGTACCATGCCCATTGCGAGGTCTTATTATTGGGGTAGGGCTTATATTTAATAACAAATGCATAGAAATTCTGCTAGGGCTTATTTGGAGGGTAGGTCTTATTTTCGAGGAAACATGGTATGTCATTTCTTGAGTCCCAAGATTCCCAGACAGTCCTCCTCACCTTTCAGAGTCTTATGTTTGTTTTATGTATAACATTCAGAACTTCGGGTTGCCTGGGGAATATATTTTGTGAGAGAAATAGAGAAAAGTACATCTGGTCCATATTTCTGGAAGAGAAAGTCCAGTTTGCATGTGTGTATTTTTAATATAACTCTATGATTGCATCCTATGTATTAAACTCTCTAATGATTTGCCTTGATATCTGAGAAGAACCAAAATCCTGACAATGACCAACAAGGTCCCATGTGAATTAGCTACCTCCTTGGCTAACATTTTCCTCCTTATTCAATGTCTAGAACTCAGTCTCTAGAAGAGGGCTGGCCCTAAATGGATAATAATTACTTTTCGATTAATGAATTGAGTCAGTGATCACTTTTTAATATTGAAATCAATCGCCAAAGCTTCCACATGTCCAGGTTTGCAAGTCCCTTGTCTTTCTCTCTGGGTCTTCACTCTTCTGAATCTGAGGGTTCACTCATTCTAAAGGGGCTACAGTAGGCAGAATTCTAAAAAAAAAAAAAAAAAAAAAAAATCCCCCAGGATTATTTTGGCCTAATCCCAGGAACTGTGAGTTTAATGAAATATCATGAAATATATGAAATATATATAATGAAATATCATGCCTAAGAATATGTTACATTGCGGGCTGTGCCTGTGGCTAAGTGACTAGGGCACCAGCCCCACATACCAAGGGTGGCGAATTCAAACCTGACCCTGGCCAAAAACTGTAACAACAAAATAGCCAGATGGTGTGGTGGGCGCCTGTAGTCCCAGCTACTCGGGAGGCTGAGGAAAGAGAATTGCATAAGTGCAAAAGGACTTTCTAGATGTCAGGAAGGTTACTAATTCGTTGTCCTTAAGATAGGGACAGTGTCTGTGGACTATCCAGCTGGGCCTGATCACATTAACCTTTTGAAAGCCAAAGATGAAGCAGAAAAGGAAGACAAAAAGGCTTGAAGCATGAGAAAGGACTGACATGCTGGTTTGAATATGGAGAGAGCCACATTCAAAAGAGAGTGGACTGAGGAGCTGAAAGAAGGCTGCCTGGATTGATGGACACTTGGGCTTCTTCCATGATCTGGCAGGAAATTTCTTAAAATAAGATAACAATGAAGTTTGTTGATTTTACTTGACTTTTCCTTTCACCAAAGATTTATCTGTGGTATGTGATGCTGTTTGATGAGAATTCACCAACAGTAGAATGTCCTTCAAAATTGGAGTCATTACTCTCAAAACTTGCTGCTGCTTTATCAACTAAGTTTATGTGATATTCTAAGTCTTTTGTTGTCACTTCAACAACATTTAATGCCTGTAATTTTTGCATTCTGAGAGGCTGGGGTGGCAGGTGGATCCTCTGAGCTCAGGAGTTCAAGAATAGCCTGAGCAAAGAGCAAGACCTTATCTCTACTCAAAATAGAAAAATCAGCCAGGCGTTGTGGTGGGCGCCCTTAGTCCTGGCTACTAGGGAAGCTGAGGCAAGAGGATCCCTTGGGCCCAAGAGTTTGAGGTTGCCATATGCCAAGATGCCAAGGAACCCTACTCAGGGTACAGAAGAAAGACTCTCTTTCAAAATTTAAAACAAACAAACAAACAAACAAACAAGAAACACACTTTCTTTGGCCATCCATAAGAAGCAACTCCTCATGTGTTAAAGTTTTATCATGAGATTGCAGCAGGTCAGTCTCAACTTTAGGCTCCACTTCTAATTCTACTTCTCTTGCTATTTCCACCATCTCCTGGTAACTTATTACTCAACTCCTTGAAGTCATTCCATAAGGGCTCAAACAAACTTTTTCCAAACTTCTGTGAATATGGATATTTTGGCCTTCTCCCATGAATCACAAATGTTCTCAATGACATTTAGCATGGCAAATTCTTTCCAGAAGATTTTCAATTTACTTAGTCCAGATCCATCAAAGGAATCACTTTCTATGGGACTTATAGCATTATGAAAAGTGCTTGTTAAATATTAAGACTTAAAAGTTGATATTATTCCTTGGAGGAAGGGGTAGGGGGCTGGGGTTCTCTCAAAGAATGGGCATGGGATGGGAGTGTTTGGCACACATTTTGTGTATGGGATATAAGCACAAGAAGGACTCTACCTAATGAAATCAAATATTTTGACCTGGTTGTTCATACTCTTACATTAACCCGAAATAAATTTCCTTAAATAAAAAAGAAATTCCTCCTTGATCCATGGGTGGCAGAATGGCCGTTGCGTTAGGAGGCATGAAAACAACACTAATCTCCTTGCAGAAGTCCATAAGACCGCTTCTCTGACTAGGTGCTTTGTCAATAATCAGTATTTTTTTTTTTTTTATCCTGAATAGCAGGCCTCAAGAATGGGCTTAAAATATTTAGCAAGCCGGGCTGCCAACAGACATGTTGTCATCCAGGCTTTGTTGTTCCATTCACAGAACACTGGTGGGGCAGATTTAGCTTCATTCTTGAGGCCCTTAGGACTTTCAGATGGTGAATGACCATTGGCTTGAACTAAAGAGAGTCAGACTGTCCTATGAAGCTCTTAACCTTGAAATTGATATCTCTCAAAACTTGAACGTCCTAGATCTTCTTCTAATAGAAAACTGTTTGGTCAGCAATGAAAGTCTGTCATTTAGTGTGGCCTCCTTCATCTGTGGTCTTTGCCAGAGCTTCCTGCTAACATGCTGCGGCTTCCGTCAGTGCCTGCAGCTTCGCCTTGCACTTGTGTGTTACGGAGACAGCTTCTTTCCCTAAGCCTCATGAACCAATCTCCCCTAACTTCCATCTGTGCGTCTGCAGCTTCTTCACCTGTCTAAGCCTATTTCGAATTGAAGAGAGTTACGGTCTTGCTTTTGGTTGGGCTTTGGTTTAGAGGAATGTGGTACCTAATTTAATCTCTTATCCAGAGTATTAAACTTTGTGCCTAATGGCAATAAGACAGTTTGTTGTTTTATCATTTACTTCTTCACTGAAGTAGCACTTTTAATTCACCATCACAAACTTTTCCTTATTCACAACATGGCTTGATGTGTGGTACAATCTCTCTTGGTCTATCTCAGCTTTCAACATGCCTTCCTCACTATGCTTACTCATTTCTAGATTTCAGTTTAATGTAAGAAATATGTGACTCTTCATTTGAACACTTAGAGGCCATTGCAATGTTGTTAATTGGTCTTATTCCATTATTCTTGTCTCTCAGGGAAAGAAAGAGAGAGAAGGAAGATGGTCAGTTGGTGGAGCAGTCAGCAAACACATAACATTTATCCGATTAGGTTTACCATTTTATATGGGCACGGTTTGTGGTGCCCTAAAACAATTACAGCATAATATCTAAGATCACTGACAATCATTCACCATAACAGATATAATATAGTAATAATGAAGTGTGAAATATTGAGAGAATGTGCCACAGAGATGTAAAGTGGACAACTGATATTGGGAAGATGGCACTGACAGTCTTTCTCAACACAGGGCTGCCACAACGCTTTAATTCATAAGAGCATAGTATCTATAAAGTCAAATAAAGCAAAACACAACAAAACAAAGTATGCCTATACACAGATGGCAAACATTCGTGGCTACTCAGCATTTGTATGTTTTTCATAGTTTAGTCAAGTTCATCAGAGGGTCCATTTTGAGGGGTCCTCATTTCATAAATAGAAAGAATCTTATCTTTTCTCTTTTTAGTCCATGACAGCCAAACTCAGCTTTATGTTGAAGGAGTGATGCAAAGACATGGGAGTATTTTAGAAATAATTTCATTTGGTCTAAGATGTGTTGAGACCAGTAGTGGAGATGTTGCAGTTTCAGAAGCTGGTTGGAGTTTCTGGGGGTGCTGTAGCCAAAGAAGTTTTCTATCCTAAGTCCTCCTGTCCTGAGTTCTTGTCCATGTTTCTTACCAGCAGCCCTGAAACTGCACCCTACTTCTGGCTGTTTCCTTAGGCCTGTCCTTGGGCCTTTCTATGAAGGTTTTGAGCGAAAGTAGAGTGGGGAACCTGCAGTCTCTGGACCATGGGTGGCCTTCTGGATCCTTGAGTGCAGCCTTTTGATGGAATCCAAATTTTATACAACAAATGCTTTTAATAAAGAGATTTGTTCTGTAAAGTTTTGGTTTGATCAAGGGGATACCCGTGGGGATCTGGGGTGCCACATGTGGCCCCACGGCCACAGGTTCCTCACCCTACCTCTGACTCTAACAAATAAAACATGTTTGTTAACACTTGCATGGAGTTATAAAACATGTTCTCATTTTAAATCTTCTCAAAATTTTATGAATTTTTAAATATAGTAGAACCTCAATAAGTTGACTACCCAAGGGACTATACCAAACTGGTCAACATATGAAGGTGGTCAACAGAAGGAACTACACTTACTGTACTGATAAATATATGTAGTTCATGTCTAGTCCATGAAAATTAGGTCAACTAAAGAAGGTGGTCAATATAAGGAGACAGTCAACTGTGGTTCTACTGTATATTACAAAATATTAAGTTAATGCTATGTCATCATAGTATATATATATACATATATATATACTTTTAATTTTTCTTCCCATTCTCTAATCTGCCAATCATCGCTAGTATTCATGAGAAGGTAATGGCAACATCCTATTTTTCTTGTAACATTATTCCTCCCTTAAATGAGAATCTCTTGTTTATTTATCTTAAACAAGCATAAAATACATTTTAATTTTACTGTCTACAATTATATTCCTGATATTGATCACAAAACACCTTTCTGAATGTGACATTGTGTTAAGTGTGATGTAGGCTGAATAAATGGACCCAGGAACCCCTTCCCTAAGGCAGCTTGCAGCCCAAGAGTACCAGCATGATTATAAATAAACATGAACATTCATAGACTGAGACAGACATGGGGGAAATTAATATTTTTATCTATTTATTTAATATGGAGTACAATGGTTGGGTGTCAGGAGAAAGATTGGGAGAAAAGTAATGTTTTTATACAAGAAAGGAACATGGAAAATTTGAGAGCTTTTTTCCTATTGTCAGTGTAATTATTCAACTTGGTGGTAAACTTTACAGATTCAAAATGAGTTCTTCCTCTATTCATTAAGATAGCATCAAGAATGCTTGGCATAGGCAGCTCGTGTCTGGGCAGGACAATGTGCTATGTCTGACTGCTAATAAGTCCCTCCTGAAGTTGAGTCTTCTGTCTTTATGACATTTGAGCTCCTGGCATACTAATTTTATCTAACACAATACAGTCAGATCCTCCGGATGTGTCTTCATATTGATCAGTTTCATATAAATAGTTGGTCTTTGTTTCTTTTAAGACAGAATCCTAGAAGTAGCTGTTGGGCAAATAATGACAAAACAAAACAAAATAGAACAAACAAATAACAAAAACTCCCCCCAAAACCTTACAATTATTTTCACATTATTTAACAGATGCAGTTTGATTTTGGAATAATTGAATAATATTTGATCTTAGATAATGTTTAGCAATCAGATGTATTGGACCAGCAGTTAAGACTTCAAGGGAAGTTGAAACATTATCATTAAAGTGTTGCATAAAATTCAACAAAAGTCATAAGTAATCAATATTTCCTCTGTTAAATCTCAACTAGGTAATCATTTGATCTTTAAAAAGAAAATCTAAAAATATGGCAAGTTGATTGCCTCCTGACACTAGCTCTGCCACCCTTCCCCTCTTCCTAGTAACCACCTACTTCAGTAGAAACTGGACCCTTCTCCAAAGCAAGAAAAAGGAAACACGGATTTATATAGGTTAACCATGGCAAGTCAATGCCCTGGTTGCCAGTATCTGGTTTAGAAGTGGGCTTTTGACACAGCTCTGTCCAGTAAGCCATAAGTAGGATTCTGAGAAAGCTTCTTTTGCTATCAAAATGGAGACATTTTTTCCTATTTTATGCCCTATGAAAGTCTTTGTGCAAGCATATGGTAGTCGGAACTACTGCAGCCATATTACAACCAAGATAAAATAAGTTATGAAGACAAAGGCCACTATGCCAAGATTTGCAGAGTAAGAAAACCAAAAGAGGATGTAACCATGTAACCTAATCATGATAGGATTATTAAGCCAGTGAAATATCCATGGAACTTCCCTACCTCTGGACTATTACATGACATAAAAAAGTCATTACTATAGAAGCCACTTTTTTGCTTAGTTTTTTCTATGGTTGCAGGTGAAACACACTAATGATCTAATAAATGTCTTCTTTAACTAAAGAAAAAGGAAATTGGTATTCAAGTGCATGTCAAAAGGACACTATTTTAAGGATAGCAGTGAGTAGATTCTACTAGGAAAGCAGATCCTCTACAAACTTGAGTATGTGATCAGTGGCCTGTTGTCACACTGTTGCTAAGAATCATGGAGAGAACACTTGGAGTGGGTAAGAAGCATTCTGCACTGTGGAATAGTCTGTCACTGGCTGAGATGGCTTGGATTTTGCCATTGTTATTATCTTTGTCATTAATATCACTCTACACTAATCAATGGTGTTCTCTGGAGCTCAGTTTTCTTAGGAGCAAGCTGAAGTGATTACACAGGTTGGTTTCTAAAAACTTCCTCCAACTTAAAATTTCTGTTATGTTTATGTACCTTAAAGTCGGAATGTATTTCTTGTAAGAAGTCATTTATAAAAATTTTGGAGTCCTTGGAAGGTTTTTTCACTGATATCCTTCCTCCTTCCTTCCTGTGAGGTAAAAAGGAATGCACTTTACCACACACTGTGCAGCAGGCACCAGAATAAACCACTAGACAACACAAATGTGATTCATGCCCCTGCTGATCAAGGAGGGGAGAAATGTTAGACAAGTAACTACAAATATGATAATAAGGATATTCAATGTGATCCAGAGGGTCTGAGAATATATCCCCAGGGAAATGAACTTGAAACTGGGGCTTTAGAGATATGCAGGACTTACTCGTTGGAGAGGATTGGGGCTTAGAGAAGAGACTAGTATTGGTAAATTTGCAGCAGAGAATGAAAGTTGAGAGACACTGAGAGACAAAAAGGACTCCAAAGTAATTAGGACAAGGGGCAGAGATGTGGAAGAGGGAGCAGTCTTAGAACACATCATAAAGTCAGTGGTCATTGCATCTTCAGGTGTACCAGGCAAAGCTAAAGAGATTTATGCTGTTGTCTCTCTAGACATCCCTGTTCTCTCCTCCTGATCATGTCCATCACTCTTTGGCTATAGCTCATCTATCCCTTTGAATGCTTCATTGTCAAGAATGCACTTTTGGTGCTAGGTGATCTATGAGGTTCACCAGTTCAGCAGATAAAATTAAAGTGGAATGAATAGGAGTGAGTTAGGAATAGTCTGGTGATAGATTTTTAAGCAGATGTTCTGAGTGTGGTAGGAACGAGACAACCATATAGAACAGGCAAAGGCAATCTTAGGAGAAAGCCAGATATTGATGTATTGGCTTTTTACTATACTAAAAGATAATTAATGAGTATAAATAGCTGCTCACACTCATAAGAGGTAGTTATTGCCTAGTCTAGAAAGGCAATCAGTGAAATCAATAAGAAAACTTAAATGTTTCTTTACACTAGCCATGATGACTTATTCCAGATAAGCCCTCACTGAATATGAAATTTCCTATCTATTTAAAGCACTCTGTTGATTAATATATGGGGCTTAAATATTAAGTTTTCACATTTTACAGCATAGCAGGTGGATCCCAAGATTCTTTTCCCCTTAGACGTATTTTCTGTAAATAGTTTGTGCATATTTTAGAGATTCTGCTTAGAGAGACTTTTTATAAATAATTTGTTTGTATTTTAGAGATTTTTGGAGATAATTTTTTCTCCCCTTAAGATTTCTTTTAGGGATTCTTGTTATCCATTAAGATTATGCTTTGACATTTTTCTTCAGTTTCGAGCTTATTTTTGTGAATTTCCTTCAGCTTGAGGCTGTTGCTGTCTGGTAAATTGTTTCCAACTCAATGAAGGTAGAATAAGATGAAGCCTCAGTCTCAAGGTAAAGCAGTTATGACTCCAATCCTACAATTTGCTTATTTTCATTTAACTAGTGAATTCTTTAGGGGAACATCTCTTCCTTCAAGTAGTGTGTTTTGATAAATATTGGTTCTATACTGTGTACTCTGTCATATTCATATTTTATACCAGGACATCTGTCTTTTAAAAGAAAAAAGTAAAGATAATTATAATCTTTCTAATTGCAAAAACTGATAAAAGTAATATCTGCTATATTCCTAAAAACAGTGTGAAGTTTTTACTCTACTAACCATATTTAGGTGCATTTAAAAAATCATCAGTATAGGGTAGCACCTGTGGCTCAAAGGAGTAGGTCGCTGGTCCCATATGCTGGAGGTAGAGGGTTCAAAAAAAAAAATTATCAGTATAGGATAAAAAAGTGGGACATGCTGGAATATTACTTTGGTACAGACTAAACCTGATACCAAAATAACTAGAAGTGCTGAAGGCAACAATAAGAACAAAAACTCTGCTGAAGCATTGAAAAGCTGGCAAAGCAGACAGTGTGCTGGGAGGGATTCCAGGACTCAGGATAGGAAGCCTGGCAAGCTGTGCTGCCTGTCCACTGAGTCAGCTGCCAGGCAGTAGTGACACAGGTCCTAACATCATCAAAGTTAAATGGAGAGCAGCAGGCAAGAGGCTAGGACTGTAAGCTGAGTTTTGGAGGTCTTAAAGGGTGGGGGAAGCAAAGCCTTGGAGTTCCATGTTACCAAGGCAGCCAGGACTTGAGAGGTGACGATGTCAGGAAGAATTAAGTGTGTTTAGCTGGGGTCGATATCTGTGCCACATTCTAAGTCTGGCACTTGCTGATTCCTAAGAAGTCAAACTCACAGTAGTAGCTTAAACTCTGGAAAGCCAAGTAGTAGCTTAAACTCTGGAAAACATCTCTAAGTGGAAAAGAATCTTCAAATCCACTTGCTATCTGAATGCTGTAAAATGTGAAAACGTAATATTTTAGCCCCATTATATGTTAATCAACAGAGTGCTTTAAATAGATAGGAAATTTCAAATTCACTAAAAAATAAGTCAACATGGTTAGTGTACAGAAACATTTAAGTTTTCTTATAAAAGTCTCAAAACTGAGAAGATAACAATGGGATTCGAGAATTTCCAAGGAAAAGAAGCTGTGGTAAACTTCCCAAGGTTCCAGTTAGGACCAGCAAGGACTAGAACTTTGGAGAAACGCTGCATTGTTCAATGAAGTAGCCACAGCTACTAGCTACATTTAGCTACTGAGCATGTGAAATGTGGTGGGTACAGTAAGTATATAATGTACCCTGGAATTTGAAGCCTTAATACAAAAAGAAATAAAAAAGAATATTAAATACTCATTAGTAAATTTTACATTGATAACATATTGAAAGAATAACATTTGAGAAATGTTGGGTTAAATGAAGTAATAATAAAATTACTTTCCTCTTTGTTTCCTACTTTTAAAAATAGGCTATAGATAATTTGAAATGACAGACATGGCTCACGTTATATTTCTATTGAATAGCACTGTGGACAGATGAATCAGAAATAGACTAGCTCTGACAAAGACTTAAGGTGAAGCCAGATCAATTCCAGGCTGGATTAAAGGTGACCTTCACTTTTGCTAACTGCCTACCAGAAAGCAAAAGAACATACTCTCTGAAGAGAGATGGCTATAGCCAAAATCTTAGATAATTGCTATATTTAAAAAAAATTGGCATTTAATTGAACAATTATCATACCTATTAAAAGATAGGACTGAATAATTATAAAGCAACAGAAAAAAAGAAACTATAGAAAAAGACCCATGAGGGATCTAAATATTACTATAATCAGACATAGTCTTTAAAATAAATGTGATTAAGACTCTCAATAACACAGAGGCCAAAAAACTTTTGCCAAGTCACTCGGAATAGTAAAAATCAAAAGGAAAACCTAGTTTTGAAAAATAAAATAATTAAAACTTAAGAATTGAATAAATGAGTTTAATAGCAGATTAAACAAAGAAAAGTGTAAGATTCATTAACTGGAGGGTGATTCACTGTCAGAAATCCATAGTGAAGCACAGAGACCAAAGTAAGTGGAAAATACATACACGAGCAGAGTGTATTTGTAATGAAATAAAAATCAAAATGTGCATGCCATTTGAAAATACCTCAAAGAGAGGGAAAAGAGAATAGTGCAGAAACAATATTCGAAATGGTTTTGGTCAAGAATTTCTAAAACCAGTAAAGAGCATTAAGCCATAGATTTCAGAGTAGGGTGAATACATAGAAAACTACATGAAAGCAATTGAAAAATAAGTGAAACAATTTCAAAAGCACCTCAAGAACAATGATACCCTACTTCAGAATTTCAAATGAAGTTGATAGTTGACCTTACAATGGAAATGATGGAAATAGAAGAAAATTACTTTTAAAGTTCTAAAAATAACTATTAATATTAGCTGCAAATTCTATATCTACCAGAAATACTAGATATATATTCCAAAAATGGAGGTTACAGGCATCTTGGCACACATACACACCTAAGAGTATGTATTTCCAGCAGCACACACGAAAAGAAATATTTTAAAAAGCCTTTTTAGGCAGAAAAATGTCATGTTAGAATAAGATAAGAAAATAGTGCAAGGAATGAGCTATGAAGGGCATAAAATATTACATATATTTAAATAGATTTTATACATAAAATTATAATGCTGTCTTTGAAATATATAAGGGTCTTAAACATTCTAGAAGTTGGTAAACATTAATTTGTATTAGATCCTAAATTAAAAAATGAGAGTAATTATCTTTATGGTAAAAAAAATAAAAGAAAGGAAAAGAACATGTAATTAACAAGCTAATAGAGGAGACAAATGGAATGATAAAGAATGCTTGCTTTATCCAAATGAAGGTAGACAAAGAAAAAACAATTAGTGGACAATTAGGAAAAACATTAAGATGAGAAGTTTAAGTTCAAATATATCAATAGTGACATTAAATTACATTAAATGTAAATGGATTAATGCTATAATTAAAAGATTAAATCCATTTCTGAAAATTATTGTCAAATTGAATTAAACAGTTATACATAGATATAAAATATGGATGATATGCATGAATTTCTTTACATGTCATATATATGTAGGATATTTAGAATATCCATAGACACATATTCATAGAATGTTTAGGAAATTACAAGGGAAACTTCATACCATGCAAAAAACCAAAGGGAGAAATAGATAATTTATGATTAGTATATAATCATATACACTAATTTTTTAAAACACCTTGTTCAGCAGCTGATAGAAAAGAAAACCAAAATTAATGGAAATATAGATGATTTGAATCACATAATTATCAAGTTTGGTCTTATTTACATAGATAGAATTCTGCACTTAAGAACTTAAAAATGCTCAGTCTTTTCAAATGCACATAAAATTATTATATGATGAGTCATAAAGTAAGTCTTAAAGGTTTCTAAAGAATGAAACACAGAGGGTATTTTCTCCAGCCAGCATGTAATTAAGCTAAAAACCAATAGAAAAAGGTAAGAGGAAAAGCTCTAATACTTGAAAATTCATCAGTGCACTTTTAAAAAAAATCTGCAGATCAAGGAATTCATGATGAATATTAGGCGATATTTTCTGATGAATAATATTAAAAATGAAACTTTTCAAAATATGTGAGATTTGATTTAAACTGTTCACAGAGAAAAATTATAGTCTTAAAAACATGCATTAGAATGAGCAATGCCTGTGGCTCAAGGAGTAGGGCACTGGGCCCATATACCAGAGGTGGTGGGTTCAAACCCAGCCCCAGCCAAAAAAAAAAAAAAAAAAAAAAAAACCCTGAAAAAAAAACATTAAAAAAGAATGGCTGAAAATTTTTTATTTAAGTGTCCTCAAAAGAACAGTTAGAACTAGAAGAGAAAAATTAATTCCAAAAAAAGTAAAAAGAAGAAAGCAATGAATAGGAATAGAATTATATTCACAATATAGGAAAAAAAACTAGAAAAAATATCAAAGTTCATTTCTACAGATTACTAGAATAAAAAGTAGGACAAATTACTAACATTGAAAATGAGAGAAAAACTGGGAATTTTTTAATGAGATATTACAAAAACTTTATGTCAATAATTATCAAGTTATAATTCTTAGCAAATGCCTAATACATAATTTTGTAATTCTGATACAAAAGAATTACAAGCACCAATTTTTTCTATGTTAACTAAATACCTTAACTATGTTATTAGAAATTATACCCCAGAGAAAACTCTAGGGCCAGGTAGGTTTCATCATTAATTTCTTTCAATCATTTAAAGAAGCAATAGCATCTTATACAGACTCTTCCAAAGAACAGAAAAACGAAAAAGAGAAACAACTTATTTTGCAAGACTAGCACAATCCTGATGTCCAAACAGTAGAACCGACCACAATTGGTGGTATGTCCGTGCAGTGGAATACTAAACAGCAATTAAACTATAACACACACCAACATGACATTAAATTAAAGGTAGTCAGAAAATTTAGAACATATACTTCATAGTATTCAAAGTGATATATTGAGGATGATTCCACTTATACAAAGTGTAAAATTAAACAGCACTGATCTCTGTCATTAGTCATTATGATATTGGTTACTTTTGATGAGGAGGGTAGGTTCGTGACTAGAAAATGACAGGAGAGAGCTTGTGGTCTATTAGTAAAACTTCCTTTTTTGATCTGAGTGTTGGTTACATGGATACGTTCCCTTTATGAAAAGTCATCAAGTTGCACCCTTATTCTTTGCAGATTTTTCTATATGTAGGTTTTACTTCAATACGTGTATTTTATTTCAAAATTGACAAGTTATGAAGCTGAAAGATACTTCCCTAAACTATCCATAGAACTAAAACCCATCAGTCAACCATGTTAGAAGAAAGATGAATTCTATGATCTTTATAGACAAGGATATGACAAAGATGTTAATACATGAATATCCAAAGATAAATGTATATAACCAAAATATAGAGAAAAACTATGTTAAAGCAGCATATCAGACTATTAATTGATAAATATATTATGCAATTTCTCTGAAAGAGTTCAGTATGTAACATTTAGGATGCTTTTACTTTTGTCTATAGAAAAGAAAACAGCTCATGTTATTTGGAACAGCAAGAAAGGGAAAACATGAGTTCATGTTAAAAGAACATAATATTATCTAGACACAGAATCATCCCTCTCACTGCTTTGCTCTGCAAAGAGTTTATCTTTAACCTAAGGCTGCATACTATGGTGGGTTATGATAGTAGCAAACAGGCTTGCATGTGATTCCTTTGTACATGTTGGTGATAGAGTAAAAAGACCTGGCCTCCCTGACTTCTTAAAGTAAAGAAGAATATTTCCCCAACTTGCAGCATCTCAGCCAGAATTGGATCAAATGTTTAATCTTTAATTTGGAGATGGAATAAAAATGTCTTTAGAGTAATCAAACCGGTACTTGAAGGTCTTATCTTCCCTAAAGGAAAGAGTTTGTAGGAGGGTGGGCTGGGTATCAGAGAACAAATGAAGATGGGCTAAGGGGTAGGATGGGCAATGAATAATGTGTGCCTCTAATAGTCAACCAGTGTTCTTCAGAAAGGTGGATGCAACAACCATTTAATGACATCACTCGTCTCATACATATGTATGGCACATTCACTATTTTGCTTATTTCTCTCCTACTGAAAATTGTGCTCTGCATATCCTCTGCAATTAAACATCTTTGATTTGTCTTTAAGTTGTTTTAGTATGCTTTAATATTTGCAGAGTTGTACCTAAATTCTCATATGACATCTGCATTTGAAATGTACTCATTTTTCCAGCATGCATTCTTCAGTTATGTTTATATTGTATATCATGTTGGCCTTTCATTTCTTAAGGCTATATCATTACAGAAGTGAACACCGGAGCATAAGTACCATCCTCACAGACCATGCATTTTCTTGGTGGGGTTGAGAGAATTGCTCAGAGGTGATACTTGGGCTATAGATGCCTGGGAAAGAGACAATAGCAGAAGATAATGGTGATTTGGAGGTAGATGTAGCCGTTCTTGTGAATTCACCATTCTGACCTATGTCATTAACAGGGGTGGCTTAGCACTTTGGGGAAGCTTCCTAACTGAAGTAATATCAGCATGCCAAGATTCCTTTAATATCATCAGTGCCAGAAACCTCACCAGGGCTTTGGCTGAAAGAAATGGCTGCTCTTTCACAAACTTTAACAATCAGCAACAACGTAAAGTACCTCCATTTTATTTCTTTTTAGTAATAGATATGAAATATTCAAAATCCCCAACTTTCCTCTCTGATATCCTATTACAATGTTTGTATTCATTTTATCAACCTTCAGTACACACAAATACATATGCATCTACAAATACACTCATACTCACATGCAGGGAATTGGAGATACTAAATTTTGCTTAAAAATAGATTCATTTTTAAAATGTCCATTTTTGTAAAATAATTCACACTAAAATACTAAATAAATTTGATCCAATCTCTAGCTGAGATATATTCCCTATCTAAATAAAATACTTTTAATTACATGTAAAATAAGTGCTTTTGGAATTAATGTTCCACACCAAAAAACATTCAAATAACATTTTCATAACAGGATGAGAACAGATACATCAATTATTCTAGAAACTATTCTCTTTGGCCTTGCTTGTCTGAAAATTGTTGTAGAAAACAGATCTTGTTTCCATACACCCTGTGCTGTACAGGGATGGGATACCAGATCACTCATAAAGGCTCAAAGAGATTTTCCATCTCCAAAATGGGGCAAGTTAGTGAGAAGATTCGTTTCGTTCAAGCTCTAAACAGGGAACTCAGAGGAGTTTGATAGTAACGGCTTCTACCACGCGTTAGGAACCACTTGAGGTGCTTGGCAGTGAATAGATTAATAACAGGCAGCAGATTCCAGACTTTGAAGAATTCACCCAATTTGAGATGCCCTGGGGCTTAAATGACAGAGTGTCTCTAAGCTATCCAGCACATGAGAACGCTCGAGATAGGTTCCTTTTCCTCTTTTTGTTTATTTTATGGAAGTTGAGTCCTCACGTGCAAAGGCTGTGGTTGGAGATGTTTTAACGAGAGACCTAAATATGTAATTTTCACTTCTTAATATTTTCCATCAATTTCTTTTAAACTTTGGCAGGGCGTGTATGTCTTAATTTTAATGCTAATAATCTTGGGGCGGGGGCATCCATTGTGAAAAATATCCCTTCTACCACATCTTATAATAGCATAGGAGAATGTAGTATCCTCATTTTACTAGCGAGTTAAGAGCGGCTCAGAGAGGTTAGGCGACACACCTGAGCCCACACGAGCACGTGTGCCTCACACACACTCACAGCCGTGCTTCCCGAGCCTGCTGGGCCCCCTCTCGCTCAGGTGTGAGCCGCCTGCCTGGCACCGCGCACAGTAGGGGTGCTCCAGGGCCCATCTTCCCACCAGGCCATCAGGGCAGCACAGGGCAACAGCCCAACACTGTAATGAGGTGCTTGAAGGGAGTGGGCAGCTGCCTCCTGGCCCCCTGGCTGCTCGATTTGGAAATGAGACCAAGGTGAGATCGTGACAGGCCTGCCAGGGATCGGGAAGGGCCAGGGCTGTTCCTGCTCTCCCAGGCTTCCTCTGCCCACAGCTGGGGCAGAAGCAGTAGTGGTGGCATCAGTAGTGGCGGCCTGGTAAATGTAGCAGCAGCAGGGATCATAACAGTCACAGCAGCAAATAAAATGATGTGTTTATTACTTTCCCCCTTAAAAGATAGTGGGAAAGGGTTAAGAATCCCAGAAAAGCGACCCAGCACACAGGGGCTGCAAACCGGTGGCGGGGTGGAAGGACGTAAAGACACCGAGGGGCTGGGGAGACGGCCCGGGAATAATAAAATAAGAGGGAAGCTAAACCAGTGACCCTTGTCGGCAGTGAAAAGCGGGAGATTAGAAAATGTTTCATGCTAATTTCCATGGAGATTTCTTTAATTTAGCGAAGATTGCTTCCCTGCTCCGCCTGCCCGCGCCGGCCCGCGTCCTCGGTGGTCCGCGCCGCCCGGGCCGACGGCCGCGCGGGTCACTCGGGCGGCTCCGATGTCTCTATCAGCCGCGCCCGCGCCGCCCGCGTCCCGCTCGCCTTCCCGGCTCTTGCTGTTTTTTTTTTTTTCTTTCCTCAGCAGTCTTAGGATTCTTGTCACATGATGGCTTCATTGGGCCCTTCTCCTCCTTATCCTTTCAAGCTCTTTCTCCTGCCTGGCATATCAAAGGAGATTTGTGGGTCACCGAGCCGGGACGCGGCATATAGAGTCATCAGCCTGCTCGGCACCACCTCCATCATTTGCCACATTGTTCTTACTGGGGGCCAGGGACAGCGGGGTCGCTTCAGTAGCTGGATTAATCGTTTAAGAGAAAAACGCTAGTTGTTAAAGATTATATATACATAAACTAACTTTTTAATTTATATATATAAAGATTATGTATATACATAATCAGAGAGAGAGAGAGAGAGTCAGAGTCTAATTGTGTATAAGCTTTCCATAGTCTCCCAAATAAAACTTATTAGGAGTGTAAGATAAAGAAACACATCACAGGACATAAAATGTTTCACTGAATCCTGATTATTCAGCATTATTATTCCATAACTAAATTAAGAATTTAAATACTAAACCCCGGGCTAATTGAGCAATGAAATTACAAGTTGCACTTTTTTCTTTTGGTATACGTGTTTGTTCACAAGCCTTTTTTTTTTTTTTTTTTTTAAAAAAAATAAAGAACAGCTTTGAAGTTTACTAAATGAGATTCAGGCACTTTCACTATCTTAGAGAGTCTATTCTAAATGGAAGTGTCACATGCATAGGGATGGATGTATGGTTATATATGTGTGTTTTGTATAACACAATCTCCAAAATCAGACTCAATGATAGGCTGAGAGTTTTAACTTGTTCCCAGGTAAGATTATTCTTGTTTTGCAGAATGATGTACCACAGATCAGAAGATTGCCTCTTCCCACTTCCTCCTGCTTCCGGTAGTTCTCTCAAGACTGGCAATGGACACAATTCCCACCCAAGCTGCCACTGAAGCCTGAGTAAAATTTGTCTGCCAGGATGTTGTGATCAAAGCTTGCTTCCTAGCTCTCTCTGTCGGCAGACTGCTCCCCCCTCCTCTGCCTTTTCTCTTGTGCTTAATTTTAGACTTCCTGGCTGCATTTCCACAGGGTCCCTGCTACATTGCCTTACTTTGTTAGAGGTGTAATTTTTATTAATATGCTTTAGATGGTCATGTCCTGAAAGTGCAGGGCGAGTTTTTTTGACATCTGTTATCTATCCTAAAATTCTAAAAACCTGAAATGTCTTCTTAAAACCTCACTTCATGATAGGATATAACTTCCTAATCCATGTAACCTGTTTGGGGAAGTACAATGCTATTCCTACATTAAAATTTGAAATATGTTTTTGTTTTCTGCTATGTTGACAACTAATGTGACCAATTAATTATGTATAAATTAATTATGGTAAATAAAATTATGTATATTATACAATATCAAAAAATATACTGTGATCTGTGTCTACACGTAGCTAAATTCACAGGTACTCTGACTAAAGAAAAGTTTTTGAGGTCCTTTTCCAAATCATTATCATTTTAATAATTAAAAATAATACAGAATTGAGATTGCAATTATATGACATTCATGCAATAGTTTCCTATTTCCATGCCTGTAGCAGACATTAAAGAGAAGTCCTACTCTGGGTGACACTTGGCCTCAACAGATTCTCCAACCCACCTACCAGAAGGCCACAACAAATTCATTGGGTGAATTCTGTTAACCATCCCCGATCCAAAGTAACCAGTCTATTTTGTGATCCTCTTCTCTTACTTTCAGTTCTTGAATATTTGCAATGTAAACTTTTTATTGGTGGCCCCTATGACAAAAAAGTTGGCTTTTATTCCAACACTGAGTCAACACATCTTGGACCCTTATTCTGATGTTCCATTTTGAGAACATACTGCACTCCATGGATGGAGCAGGGAGAACCTTTGGATCACTCACTGAATATGGAAGCGTTGACCTACCAACTGGAGGTATATTTTAAAAATGGGAAAAGATATATTTGTTAATGTTTACCATTAACAAATGGCAATGCCTGCCAATTGGAAGTGGATTTTAAAAATGGGAAAAGGCATATCATATATTTTTTAATGCTTGCTGCCTATAATTGATGATGTACTATGTGTATCCACAGTGATAAATAATGATCCATAATCAATTATAATATTTTAAATAACAGTGTATTTAAATCCTTCTTTCTAGCTAAAGGAACATGCATAGGTTATTAAGGAATTTTTCTTTCTTTTCTATTTTTTCAAATACATACATTTTGCATGTCAGATTTTTAGCATGAGGCATGATGTCTAGGGTAGATATATTAATCTGGAGATGAAACAAAAACTTGGAGAGACAGGATTTGGGATTTGGTAATCCCTCAATCATATAAGTGGGCATGAATCTCTTCTATAAAGTAAAACCTTAGCTGGTATGTTGGAGAAAAATATCTGGCTTATTTTCTTATTTGTTTTACTTTGTTCTCATTAAGCTCCTATATTTAATATACAATTTAGTCTCTTATATTCATCTCTCTTTGTCACCTCCTCAAAATTTGAGATTACTCTTGCATTTAATTCTGGGCTTAATGACTATGCCTTCCCACAGGATCAAATAACATCATCCAGAGTGAAAGTTAGGAGGGATGGTAAGCATTATATCATTAATTTCATAAATATGCAATAGTAAAATTAAGTGTTACCCGGTGCTGTCAGCATTCAGCAAATTCCTTCGTGTATGCTAGAATACATTAACTGACCATGTGCCTGGGATATTAGATATTCACACTTTGTAAGAAGATTTTCCACAAGTGATTTCGCCCCCTTTGTTTAAGGGTTGTATGGATTGTCAAGATAGGAAATGAGAAAGGGGGATTTTATATCACATCTTAGTGCCCAAACCAGACATGTCACTGCTTTTCACTGTCGGTGTTTCCCATGCAATGTTCTTAGTGGACTCAGAATCCTTATGACACACTTTTATTCTTATATTAATACTGATGAGAGCTGAGGTTTAAGCCAGGACCTATTTATCAGCGTCTTAATGCAGATAATACAACCAAAGTAATCTCAATATTTAAGCAAAGTGTTAGACTCTTTACCCCAACTTGCCTTATTTCGATAATCCTGTGTTTAACTATTTAGCAATCTGCAAAGTTTTCACTCATCAATTTTGATGGTATCGTTAGTCTTTCTTGCATAAATGTTTTGGGAAAGAAAAGATGGAAAGTAATGATTTGGCTGAAGAAGCAAAATGTACTGGAACAAACAACGTTAGAAAGTAGAAGATAAAGAGAGAAATCATGGCCATTACCAAGGACTTTAAAAATCTCTGTACATGGATGTGTATTTTACCCCCTTTTCTCACTACAGATTTCTTCTTGTTCTATCTTCTCATCTACAAAAAAACAAAAACAAAAACAAAACAAACAACAAAAAAAACCCCTCCCCAAATAAAAACAAACAGTTTCTGGAAATTAAGTGAGAATAATATCCCATACCTAGAAATGGCACATGAACTCACATTTTATTTATTTATTTATTTGAGATAGAGTTTCACTCTATCACCTTTGGTAGAGTGCTGTGGTGTCACAGCTCACAGCAACTTCAAACTCTTGGGCTTAAG
>CAUYQV010063972.1:0-14438 GCA_963574575.1 Galagoides demidoff
AGTCACCTCAGAAATTCAAAAAATCCTTAATGAATACTACAAAAACTTTATTATCAGAAATATGAAAATCTGAAAGAAATTGACCAATACTTGGAAGCAAATTGGAAATGTTGAACAGACCTATATCAAGTACTAAAATAGAATCAACTATACAAAATCTCCCAAAAAAGAACAGTCCAGGACCAGATAGCTTCACATCAGAATCCTACCAAACCTTTAAAGAGGAACCAGTACCTATATTACTTAACCTTTTCCAAAACATTGAAAAAGAAGGAATACTTCCCAACACATTCTATGAAGCAAATATCACCCTGATCCCCAAACCAGGAAAACACCCAACAAGAAAAGAAAACCATTGACCAACATCTTTAATGAATATAGATGCAAAAGTATTCAATAAGATCCTAGCTAATATAGTCCAGCAACACATCAAACAAATTATACACTATGACCAAGTAGGTTTTATCCCAGGGTCTCAAGATTGGTTCAATATACATAAATCTATAAATATAATACATCACATAAACCAGCTAAAAAACAAAGACCATATAATTCTCTCAATTGATACAGAAAAATCTTTTGGCAATATCCAGTATCCTTTCATGATAAGAACACTTAAGAAAATAGGTATAGAATGGACTTTTCTTAAATGGATAGAGGCTGTCTGCAACAAACCATCAGCCAATATTATATTGAATGGAGTAAAATTGAAAACATTTCCACTCAGATCAGGTACCAGGCAAGGTTTCCCATTGTCTCCACTACTTTTTAACATTGTAATGGAAGTCTTAGCCATCACAGTCAGGCAAGAGAAGACAATAAAGGGTGTCCATATAAGGTCAGAGGAGATCAAACTTTCACTCTTTGCAGGTGATATGATTTCATACCTGAAAACCCCAGGGATTCAACCACAAAACTCTTAGAAGTGATCAAGGAATACAGTATCTTCTCAGGATACAAAAATCAATACTCACAAATCAGTAGCTTTCATATATACCAATAGTAGTTAAGCCAAAAAAACAGTCCAGAACTATTCCCTCTACAGTTGTGTCAAAGAAGATGAAATATTTGAGAATTTACCTAACAAAGTATGTGAAATATCTCTATAAAGAGAACTATGAAACTCTGAGAAAAGAAATAGCTAAAGATGTTAACAAATGGAAAAACTTACCATGCTCTTGGCTGGGAAGAATCAACATTGTTAAAATGTCCATATTACCCAAAGCAATTTACAGATTTAATGTAATCCCTATCAAAGCACCACCATCATACTTTAAAATCTGAAAAAAAAATAGTACTTTGTTTTATATAGAATCAGAAAAAAACCTCAAATAGCCAAGACATTACTCAGAAATAAAAACAAATCAGGAGGAATCATGCTACCAGACTTCAAACTGTAGTATAAATCTACAGTGATCAAAACAGCATGATATTGGTACAAAAATAGAGAGGTAAATGTATGGAACAGAATTGAGAAACAAAAGATGAACCTAGATGCTTATCATCATTTGATCTTTGATAAGTCCATCAAAAATATCAATTGGGGGAAAGATTCCCTATTTAACAAATGGTGCTTGGTGGACTGGCTGGTGACCTGTAGAAGACTGAAACTGGGCCCACACCTTTCACCATTAACAAAAATTGACTCTCCCTGGATAAAAGATTTAAACTTAAGACATGAAACTATAAAGATTCTTGGAAAGAGTGCAGGAGAAACCCTTGAAGAAATTGGCATGGGAGACTACTTTATGAGGCAGACCCCCCAGGCACTTGAAGCAACACCAAAAATACATTACTGGGATCTGATCAAACTAAAAAGCTTCTGCACCTCTAAGAACACAGTAAGTAAAGCAAGTAGACAGCCCTCAGAATGGGAGAGGATATTTTCAAGTTATGCTTCTGACAAAGGTTTGATAATCAGGATCAACAGAGAACTCAATCTTATTAATAAGAAAAGAACGAGTAATCCCATTTCATTGTGGGCAAGGGACTTGAACAGAAGCTTCTCTAAAGAAGATAGGCACATGGCCTACAGACACATGAACAAATACTTATCATCTTTAATCATCAGAGAAATGCAAATTAAAACCACTTTGAGATATCATTTAACTCTAGTAGGAGTAGCCCACATAACAAAATCCCAAAACTATAGATGTTGGCATGGATGTGGAGAAAAGGGAACACTTCTGCACTGCTAGGAGTGCAGGCTAATACGTCCCTTTTGGAAAGAAGTATGAACAATACTCAGGGATCTAAAAGTAGATCTGCCATTTGATCCTGCAATTCTTCCAATAGGTGTATATCCAAAAAACCAAAAATCACTTTATAACAAAGATATTTGAACCAGATTGTTCATTGCAGCTCAATTCATAATAGCCAAGTCATGTAAGAAGCCCATCAACCCATGAATGGATTAATAAATTGTAGTATATGTATACCAGGGAATATTATGCAGCCCTAAAAAAGATGGAGACTTCACCTCTTTTATGTTTACATGGATGGAGCTGGAACATATATTACTTAGTAAAGTATCTCAAGAATGGGAGAAAAATATCCAATGTACTCAGTACTGTTATGAAACCAATTTACAATCACTCACAATTTCATATGAAGAATGGCCCAGGATGAAGGAGGGAGGAGGGGAGAGGGAAGGAGGTCATATGAAGGGAAGGTGAATGGTGGGATCACACCCATGATGCATAATGCAAGGGTACATGTCAGATCAATTAGTATAGAGTATAAATGTCTTAACACAATAATTAAGTAAGCAAGATGAGGTATATATTAGCCAGTGTGATGTAAGCATTCCTAATTCTATATGAAATCAGCACATTGTACCCCATAAATGCATTAATGTATACATGATCTATGAGTTTGTGATTTAATAAAAAAGGGGGGGGAGAAAGAATAAAGATGATGAAATATAAATAGTTATTAAAGCTCATCAAAGGCAACTATTTCATCTTCATTCAACATGTTGCATGTTTTAAAATATATAAAGGAAAGATGAAGATAGGATAAAGTACGATTTTTTAAATAAAAATTAAAAAGGAAGAAAGAGCATAGTACTTACAAGGATAAAGAGAATAAAGTGCTAGGAAATAAACACATGAAATGATAAGACTAAATAAAATTAAGACAAATTTAAAAAACATAATGATACTTACAGACAAAAGACAGATGCGCTGATGCAAAACACTCCTCTGTCAACTGAGGAATGATGAGGCTGGGGCAGAGAGGAGGGGAGAGCTATCTCTGTGCAGGGCGGTGGCCTGGAAGGTGGCCGTTCTGCCCAGCCAGGAAGCAGACCCTCCAGCCAAAAGCAAGTACTTCCAGGGACAGGCAATGGGGTGGGAATTTACAGGAATTTACAGTGGGCAGATATACATGTTTGATGAACTGTAGGAGAAGCCCGAGTGTTTGCAGAAGGAGAGACGTGTGCACTTGGGTTTCATGCCCCTCCTGGGATCTGTATTAGAAAAATGGCAACCTTAGCGTGACCCAGGGATGGGGTTTTGGCCCTCTGATGTAAAAAGTGAAGTGGAGGACAGGGAGCCTCACTGTGCACTCTGTAGACTCAGGACCCCTCCTCAGCGGCCTCACCAGAAAAGAATGCCAGGCAGTCACGCCCAAACCACAGAGCAGGGTGGAGCAGCATGAGGTGGCTGGTGAAAATCGGAGGGAGCAGGTCTTCCCAGAGGCTGATTCTGTCTGACCCCCAGGAAGCCTGTGGCGGTCACCAAGGGAGGGGCGTGAGAAGGCACCTGGCCTCCTGTCCCATCCTGGCTGGTCATTAGTTCTAAAGTTTCTCTGGGGTCCTCAGCTGGCCTCCCACCCCATCCTGGCTGGGAACTAGTTCTAAAGTTTCTCTGGGGTCCTCTTGGCCAAGACTGGATCCATCCAGTTAGGATTTCTGTTTTTATTTTTCACTTCTATTATCAACTGAATATTCATAGAAAAGTTGAAACCAGTAATAGCAAATATTACAAGTTTTTTTTTTTTTTTTTAAGGGACAGAGTCTCACTTTATCACCCTTGGTAGAGTGCCATGGCATCACAGCTCACAGCAACCTCCAGATCCTGGGCTTAGATGATTCTCTTGCCTCAGCCTCCTGAGTAGGTGGGACTATAGGTGCCCACCACAACACCCAGCTATTTTTTGTTGCAGTTGGGCCGGGGCCGGGTTTGAACCTGCCACCCTCAGTACATGGGGCTGGTGCCCTACCCACTGAGCCACAGACCCTGCCCCAAATATTACAAAGTTTTAAATATTAGGTAAATTTGTTTCAATCTTTTAGAGCATTGTATCATTATCTGTTCATATGAAAATAAAAATATGAATTTACCCCATGGAAAGATGAGGGGATGGCATGGCCAGCACAAAACCCAGGGCTGTGGTGTAGACTCAGCTCCTGGGAGTGGGAGTCTGAACACTCCCTGGCAGTCTCCTAAGACAGTGTGTGCCTCCCGAGAGGATCTTAGGTGTGCCACAAACAATGTTAAAGATCACTATTAAATTACTTTCAAAAGCAGTTCAAAGCACAGTCAGGATATTCTCATTTTCTGCTCTTATTTTTTTTTTTTGACCAACATAATTTAAGTGTGCCATGGAAGTTTAACTTAGATTCAAGTGTGCCATGAGATTAAAAAAGGTTGAAAAACACTGCCCTAAGGTAACAGAAAATAAGACAATAAAATATTCAATAATGAATGGGGGGAAATGTCTGATTTTCCCAGCCGCCTCTGCCCCTGGTGAAAGCTGTGACGCTGGGCAGCTACAGCCTCACATCCGGCACACGGTTGGGAGCAGAGGGATGGGGCTCCTGGAAAGTGCCGCACTGGCTATTCCCAGACAATGTGTGTAAAATAGCCTGGCTGGTTTAATCTAACAATTTTAAAACACGATGCCATTTTTTACCTACCAAATTGGCAAAGATGAAAAGATGGCATGTAGCATTGATGAAAGTTTAGAGAATAAGCACCTTCCCACCTCTCTCAGCAAGGTGGATAGTGCGACTCATATAAAGGGTGATTTGATACTATCTAGCCAATTAAATAACTCAGAACCCTTAGACTAGCAACTCCACTTCTCAGAACGGTATTCCAGAGACATGCACAGCTCAAAGTCAGGGTCTGTGAAACACCGAGTGGACCACAAGCAGATCAGATGTGAAATAACGATCCTTTATATAATGGAACAGACGTGCCCGCTGGAGTGTGGAAGTCACGTGAGTGACAACTGGCACTGTCTCCAAGTTTTATTAAGTTTAAATGAACAACAACTGGAAGTAGAATAGCATAGACAACAGCCCCATTTTTATCTTTTTTTTTTTTTTTGAGACAGAGTCTCATATGCCACCCTTGGTAGAGTGCTGTGGTGTCACAGCTCACAGCAACCTCAAACTCTTGGGCGTAAGTGATTCTCTTGCCTCAGCCTCCCAGGTAGCTGGGACTACAGGTGCCTGCCACAATGCCAGCTATTTTTTTTACTGCAGTTGTCGTTGTTGCTCAGCAGGCCTGGGCTGGGTTTGAACCTGCCAGCCTGGGTGTGTGTGGCTGGAGCCCTAACCACTGAGCTATGGGTGCTGAGCCCACATTTTTATCTTTTAAAAAGAAAAATTTCATATTCATTATAAACTATGGAGATTAATTATCTCTGGGAGTGAAATTTACTTTCAAAGAAGAGAGGGAAGGAAGAAGAAAGGAGAAAGAAAACTTTTTAGAGACAACATGAACAGACATAAAAGCTCAGAATGTTCACGCAAAATCACTAGGAAATGTAAGACTACATCTTTCCCTAGCAGCCACAAGAAATCCAGTCATGCTTTTTTAGTAGAGACAAGGTCTCTTTCTTGCTCAGGCTGGCCTCAAACTCCTTAGCTCAGGCAGTCCACCCACCTTGGCCTCCCAGAGTGCCAGGGCTACAGGCGTCAGTGGCTACACTGACCTAAACCCTCTCATACTTATGTGAAATGTTATATTATTAAAATTCCAAGTTGTATTTTCAGATATGTGCTCTTTAGAGATAATACAGCTACAAAAATCATTACCTCATTTATTCAAGAAACCCCAAAATGCCAAGCATTAAGTCCCATGTGTATGTGAGTGGATTTCTCAGGGGTCCCAGTGCTGCATTTGGTAAAGACCCCTGCCCAGCCCCTGTGGAACAAGAGACACAGCAGGACTGCAGAGAGAGAGCCCCAGCTGCCTACATTCTCCACAGGACTTTCTCCTGCCCCTTCCTGTGGGTCCCATAACTTCTTCCTTCCTGTCCCTTCAGGCCCAGGGATGGTGACACCCTTCAGCTACTGAATTCTCCCTTGTGCACAGCCTTGTAAGTATTTCCTGTGATATATTCTTATGAAATTTCCCACTTGCAATACCGTCTGCTTCTTGTTTGGACATGGCCTAGTGGAGCAGGAGGCTTCTCTGTCCAGAGACTTCCGACAGTGACCTCCGAGTGAAATGAAGTAAATGAAGGCCCAGGCAGCCCCCTCCACTCTCCTGAGCCACCGGCTGCAGTAACTGGCCAGAGGGCTGATCTGAGTACTGTGCAGAGTCCAGGCCTCCCACGCCTCTGTCTCTTCTCTGCTCAGGTGTTTCCTAAGAAAGCCCTTCCCCTTTCTCTCCATTAATCTGACCCCACTTACGCTCCCAAACCCCTCACAAGCCAAGCCCATGCGACCAGATCACAGCCACCCTCTAGCCCTACATCCCTAGCATTCCACCTGGTCTGACTGTTCATTGTTTTTAGCTTTCTTTATTTGTGTCTATGACCTGCCTCCTCACCTGGGATACGAACCTCCCTAAGTTTTGGGATCTTTATAAGTAGAGCATTGGACTTCCACAGACTTGAGGTGAGATACAGGAGGTGTAGATCTGGACGTGGGATTGATGTTCTGATTCCAATAGTTCCTAGTAATCCAACTTCTAACCAAATGATACATTAGGGAAGATGGTTCAGAATTCAGACTTTTAAGCCCCAGGAAGTGTACTTCTAAGTTCCCTAGAAAGACTGAAAATATCAATTCAACTTAACATTCACTGAAAAATCTAGTACAGTAAACATTGTCAGGTACTAGAATATTTTTAAAGTATGGTTTCTATCATCAAGAAGCTCACAGTATCATGGAAAGGGAAGACACACAGGAAGGCAGAATGTGCTGAATCCATCAAACAGCATCATCCTAAAGAAACTGACAAACCCTGAGAGTCCTGAGAGGTTCCAGAACGTGGCAGGGACCAAGGCCAGCGTTTAAGCCTGACACAGCCGGCGTGGTGCTTTGGAAGGTGAATCAGGTGTGAGTTGTGCTACTGGGCAAAACTGAACAGAAAGTCACAGAAGGGCTGGAGGCAGCTGGTGGGAGAAGCCTCTTTGCTGGTCTTGCATTTCTGTGCATCTAACAAGCAAAAGAAGTGACTGTCTTTATTTTGGACGACCTATGCAATCATGTGTGTGTAGCAACCAGCCTATAAATACAGAGAGATCGCACTCTGGAGCGAAGGGCTGGGACGCTTTCTGCCTGTATAATAGTTTGTATTTCTAAGTTTAGAATTCCTCTCCTGACACACATCACTGCATATACACGTGTTGCCAGACACTCTTCCAGTTGCCTGTGGGAATTGAGGCTTCGAGCACTGGCCTCAGATAGGCTGATGCTCACTGCCTGCTGTGGCGTGAGTACCAAAGTCCTTTGTGTTTGACCTGAGACTCTGGCTTCCCGCTGGCATCCGTGACACTGTGCCAGGCTAACTTGTTAGTTTACAGGTAGGGTGAAAATCCAGGTTTTTTAAAGTTCCTGACAGAGACTACGGCACTACCCTTACAAAAGACACTGAGATTTACTCTGTTTCCTTAGCTATACAGCACAGTTAACGACACTGTGAGGCATAGCAATGCCCGCAAAGGGAAGGTTGATTCTCTCTCAGCAAGTCAGAGTAGCAGGAATAGAAGTAGAAGAGCAGTGGCACAGGGCAGAGTTTAGACATCAGACAGGTACAGGGGCAGGATGAAGACATCTGAGCCAGTGGAGCAGTCACGTACAGGGTCACAGGGGATGGGGGAGCTTCAGCAGAAGGTCACAATACTCAGGGTTCCCAGAGCATCACCATCTTCACAGGGAAAAGGACTGCTCAGAAGCACTGTGCTGCTGTCGATAAAACTATTTGCCATGGAGGTAAAGGTTAAGAATTTGGATATGGGCTTGGTACCCGCAGCACAGTGGTTATGGCGTCAGCCACATACACCAAGGCTGGTGGTCCAAACCCAGTCAGGTCAGCTAAACAACAATGACAACTGCAACGAAAAACAGCCAGGTGTTGTGGCGGGCACCTGTAGTACCAGCTACTTGGGAGGCTGAGGCAAGAGAATCACTTAAGCCCAATAGTTTGAGGTTGCTGTGAGCTGTGATGCCACAGCACTCTACTGAAGGTTGACATAGTGAGGCTCTGTTTCAAAAAAAAAAATTCAGATATGGCTACACATGTGTACTGGAAGTGAACAGTAAAGGAAAGGGTCAGGGGGTGGTGGGATTTAGGGTTTTCCCTTTTGGAAATAGATTTACAGACAAAGGGAGGGGAGCCAAGAATTACCTATATGGTAAAGGAATGGAGGTGGAGACATCAGGGTGAACCCATGTTTAACTCAATATAGAGGTACATGGTTGCATGTGCAATAAAAAATAAATGTAGACTTTCTATTTAATTCAGCAATCCCACTACTGAACATCTCCCCAAAGGAAAATAAGTTATTCCATCAAAAAGATGCCTACACTCAAGTGTTTACTGCAGCACAATTCAGAATTGTGAAGATGTGGAATCAATCTAATTAGCTCATGGAGTGTATAAAACAGTGACACATATATGCGCGCACACACACACACCTCAGAGTATTACTGAGCCATAATAAGGAATGAAATAATAACTTGTGCAGCAACTCAGATGGAACCATTATCCTAAGTGAAGTATCTCAGGAAAATAAACATCATACATTCTCACTAATAACTGAGAGCTAAACAGTAGGTGCACATGGACACAAGGAGATGTAAGAAATTGGAAACCAAGAAGGGGGAAGGATTGGAGGGAGTGAAGAATAAGAACTTGCTCATTGTGTACAATGAACACTATTTTGGTGACATCAGGCTAAGAACCCTGATTAAGCATTATATGATGTATCTGTATAAGAACAACTCTGGTACCCCCTTAATTTGAATTTTTAAAAAAGAAATGTTTATAGATAAGTCTATAAAAGGTCTGTCTGGAAAGTATCCAGACACTATGTCTCCATTTTTCTGAGTACCTATGTGGCTGGATGCTTTCTGGACAGGTGCAGGTTAGTGTCTGTGCTCTGTCATCTGGGGAGACCTGGAATCAATGGCATGCCAGTATCAGCGAGCACCACTAGACCTCAAAGCTGGGCTCATAATACGATTCTCCTATAAAAGAGACCAGGGCTCCCTGAGGAACGGCTGATTCCAGGACTGGAGCAGGAAATACACAAAATGGTCCTGGCACACACTGCAGTGCTGTGAAATAAAGAAAATCTCAGAAAACCAGAAGGACAGTGTTAAGGGTCTGTCAGTGGGACACAGGAGCCCCTGGAGAGTTCCCAGTGGCCACAGATGTAACAACTTGCTTACAAACAAAGCAATACTGGACTGTAATTCAAGGCATAAGTAAATAAATTACTAACAATTGGAAAGAATAAACAAATGTATCAAGAAGAATTCCAAATATTTCCTATAGACACTCTGTCCTCAAGAAGGTGGGGCCCAGCTGCCCAGCCCTCAGCATGGTTTGCACAGAGCTACCTTCTCCCACAGAGCACAGGGGAAGGGGAACTGGCCATGGAGAAACCTGACGGGCACTGCTCAGCCCAGTGGCAACTCGCACTCATGGTCTGCACTTGTGGCATCACGTGGTGGACAGAACAACTCTGCTAGCAGAACTCAACTCTGCTATTTCTCCGCAAAACCCTTAACCCCAGTCAAGTCATGAGAGTAACATCAGACACATCCCAGGTGAGCACCAGCCTACAAAAAGCCTAACTGGTGGACCTCAGAACTGTCAAGATCATCAAAAAATGAAGCCAGACTGAGAAACAGTAATAGCCAAGAGAGACTCTGGAGGCATAATGACTGAAGGCAGGTGGTATCCTGGATCAGGTGCTGGGACGAAGAGGGACGTTAGAGAAGAGCTGAGGAAATCTAAATAAAGGATGGATCTTACTTGATTTTAAAAAATCAACACTTTTATTAAAAAACTGCCCAATGATATACCTATCAACTGAACAAATAAATGTTTAAGATATATAAACAATAAACAGAAGAATAATTTCTCAGCATTCAGGTTCTTCTCTTCAGTGGCAGACATTAAGTGGCAACGTGCCTTACTATAAGCTAAGTAATCAACGTGGCATGTGAGTGTTTTTATCCCTGGGGTTGCTAGGTCAGGCAACACACAGAGAAACACACGGTTCTCTCTGGAGGGAGCTGCAGGTCCCCCTCCCTGCCCCTACACAAGAAAGAAAATAATATTTAGAAATAATGTCACGAACAATTTATCTTTGATATTCCATAAATTACTATTTTTAAACTGCAAAATTTCTTTCAAAGGCCATAATTTCCAAAGCACATAGCAATTTGGGAGAAGCAGAAGGTTTCATTTGTTTGCTCCTATTAGAGTTTATGCTCATTCTTAAAATAGTTATTTATTTCATCCAAAGTGAAAAAGAATAGTCAGTTTTCTGGTAATGTTGCTGCTGTTCCTGAAATGCTAATTCAGAAAAGTACTTGTACACAGCGACAGAGAAATTTAACTGACAATCTTCAGTGGGAACAACACACACGTACAATATGCACACATAGCATCACACACACCCACATGCACATGTGAACATACATGTACATAGGTGAACACACATAAAAACACATGATGCATGCAGGCACAACTATGCATGTGAATGCACACTCACATAGGTGTGTGTGTGCACACATCAAAGCATGACTCACACATGTGCACACAGTCACACACATTTAGACATGTGGGCCATACGTTACTGCATCCACACTAACACACATATGTGCACAGACACAGGCTCATGTGCACACACGCACTCACCCACACATGCAGGCACACTCACATGTGCATGAAACACCAACATGCACGTGTCTGTGTGCAAACACGCACACACACGGGGACACACATGTACTTATATTTGAGTATAAAATTTCCTTGTCTATGTCTCAACAAACTTGTTGTGTATTTCAAAGCACTGTGAATCTGGCAACTGAACTCTTTGTTACAGCATGAAAGTAGCCAGGACAATCTGTCACTGAACATGCACAGGCCCCCATGACTGTGCTAATTATCACGTTCCCTGTGAGGAATCCCCATCCTACCATCTAATACCACAAATTAGTTTTCCTATATTTGTACTTTATATAACTGAAATCAAACAACATAGGCTCTCTTGTATCTGATTTCTTTCACTCAACATCATATTCTTTAGATCACTGATTTTCAACTGGTGCGCTGTGAGAGGATCTTAGGTATGCTGTGAAAATTTTTAAAGAGCATCAATTAAATTATTTTCAAAAGAAGTTCAAAGCACAGTAAGTATATTCTTTCTTACTCCTTTGTGGTCAGCATAATTTAAGTGTGCTTCGCAAGTTTGACTATGGGTTAAATGAGTGTGCTGCGAGATAAGAAAGGTTGAGGAACTCTGCTTCAGAGTCTTCTAGACTGTTGAATATTGTATCTCTGAATTTTACTGCTGCTAAGACCACTTTAACATAAAAATATAGCTGCATATCTGTTAGGGATATACCTAAGCGTGAGACTCTGAGTATATAAGTCATGCAAATTTTCATAATTGACACTCCTCAGCCATTTTCAAGTGACAGAAGCAATCCACATTCCCACTAGTGTGTACGTGAGCACACGGAGCCCCACTTAATTCTCTGTTACACTGAGTCCTAGTCATTTCAAATCTTTACCAATATTTGCTACATCTCATCTTTTTCAATTTCATCATTTATATGAATGTGGTATTACATGACATTGTGGGTTTTTTATTATTAGATCATAACTGTGTACATTACTGTATTTATGGGGTATGATGTGCTGAATCTAGATTCTAGATTCTAGAATATTCACATCAAATTGGTCAACATATCATTCACCTCACTTATTCCATTGTTGTGTTTAGACATTTATACTTGACTATTAATATATTTGACATGTACACTTTCAATATACCCACTAGGTGAGGTCCCACCAATTACTCTCTCCTCCCTCCCCTCCCCTCGTCCTCCTACTCTCTCCTTTCTAGGCTATAATTGTGTTTAATCCTGTGTATGAATAGTATTGAGTACTTGGGGTATTTTTTTCCATTCTTGAGATACTTTACTAAGGAGAATATGATCCAGCTCCATCCATGTGAATATAAAAGAGGTGAAGTCTCCATCTTTATTAGGGCTGCATAATATTCCATGGTATACATATACCACAGTTTGTTTTCCATTCATGGAATGTCACTTGGGCTGCTTCCAAGACTTGGCAATTAAGCATTGGGCTGCAATGAACATTCGTGTGCAAATGTCTTTGTTGTAGAGTGATTTTTGGTCATTTGGATATATACATAGTAGAGGAATTGTAGGATAGAACAGCAGGTCTACTTTTAGTTCCCTAAGTGTTCTCCAAACTTCTTTCCAGAAGGGACATATTAGTTTGCAATCCCACCAGCAGTGCAGAAGTGTTCCCTTCTCTCCACATTCATGCCAACATCTGTAGTTTTGGGATTTTGTTATGTGGGCTACTCTTACTGGAGTTAGATGATATCTCAAAGTGGTTTTGATTTGCATTTCTCTGATGATTAAAGATGAAGAGTACTTTTTCATGTGTCTGTAGGCTATGTACCTTTCTTCTGCAAAGAAGCTTCTGTTCAAGTCCCTTGCCCACAGTGAAATGGGATTACTTGTTCTTTTCTTGTTACTAAGTTTAACTTCTCTGTGGATTGTGGTTATCAAACCTTTGTCGGAAACATAAGCTGCAAAAATCCTGTCCCATTCTGAGAGCTGTCTGCTTGCTTTACTTGCAGTGTTCTAGGCTGTGCAGGAGCTTTTTAGTTTGATCAGATCCCAGTAATGTATTTTTGGTGTTGCTTCAATTGCCTGGGGGGGGGGGTCCTCCTCATGAAGTAGTATCCCATGCCAATTTCTTCAAGTGTTTCTCCTGCACTCTCTCCCAAAATCTTAATAGTTTTATGTCTTAATTTCAATCTTTTATCCAGTGAGAGTCAATTTTTGTAATGGCAAAGGGTGTGGATCCAGTTTTAGTCTTCTACAGGTCGCCAGCCAATTCACCCAGCACCATTTGTTAAATAGGGAATCTTTCCCCCAAGTTATATTCTTGATAGGTTTATCAAAGATCAAATGATGATAAGTAGCTGGGTTCATCTTTTGGTTCTCTATTCTGTTCCATATATCTACCTCTCTATTTTTGTGCCAGTACCATGCTGTTTTGATCACTATAGATTTATAGTATAGCCTGAGGTGTGGTAGCATGATTCCTCCTGATTTGTTTTTGTTTCTGAGTAATGTCCTGGCTATTTGAGGTTTTTTCTGATTCCATATAAAACGAAGTAATATCTTTTCCAAATCTTTAAAGTATGACAGTGGTGCTTTAGGGATTGCACTAAATTTGTATATTGCTTTGTTTAATATGGACATTTTAACAATGTTGATTCTTCCTAGCCATGAGCATGGTATGTTTTTCCATTTGTTAACATCTTCAGCTATTTCTTTTCTCAGAGTTTCATAGTTCTCCTTATAGAGTTCTTTTGCATCCTTTGTTATGTAAATTCCCAGATATTTCATCTTCTTTGGTACTACTGTAAAAGGGATAGAATCCTTGACTATTTATTTAGCTTGAGTGTTGTTGGTATATATAAAGCTACTGATTTGTCAGTATTGATTTTGTATCCTGAGACACTGCTATATTCCTTAATCACTTCTAAGCGTTTTATACTTGAGTCTCTGGGGTTTTCCAGGTACAAGATCATATCATCTGTGAAGAGTGAAAGTTTGATGTCCTCTGACCCTATTGGATACCCTTGATTGCCTTCTCTTGACTGATTGTGATGGCTATGACTTCCATTACAATGTTCAAAAGTAGTGGAGACAATGGGAAACCTTGCCTGGTACCTGATCTGAGTGGAAATGTTTTCAGTTTTATTCCACTCAATATGATATTGGCTGTGGGTTTGCTGTAGATGGCCTCTATCAGTTTAAGAAATGTCCCTTGTATACCTGTTTTCTTAAGTGGACACTGAAATAATATGCTGGATATTATCAAAAGCTTTTTTTGCATCAATTAAGAGAATCACATGGTCTTTGTTTTTTCTTTTGTTTATGTGTTATATTCTAATTATAGATTTAT
>CAUYQV010063973.1:0-20766 GCA_963574575.1 Galagoides demidoff
GCGCCTGTGGTCCCAGCTACTTGGGAGGCTGAGGCAGGAGACTCGCTTGAGCCCAGGAGTTGGAGGTTGCTATGAGCTGTGATGCCATGGCATTCTACCCAGGGGGATAGCTTGAGGCTCTGTCTCAAAAAAAAAAAAAAAAGAGAAGTTACAGAACATTTTAGTGGTTGACAAATATGAAGAACCATTATGCAAATTAAAAAATGGCCAACATTCTGAGGGTGCTCATGAAAAAAAATGGAAAGAATTTGGATATTCAATGACTTTATAGAGCTGCTGATTATCACCCTATCACTAGAGACTTTAATTGTATTTGTTATGAGATTCTTCTCTCCTAAAGGTCTCATTTTCTCCTACAAAATCTATCAAGATTTTTTTTTAAATGTACAGATTCTGCCCAAAGATAGATACGGGTTTCATTTGTTAAGATAAAACTAAGAACCATCATCCCTTCTTCAAGGCAAATTTGCTAAACTCTGGCTTGATACAAATCATCTTGTGTGTGTTCCTAATAGACTATTCCTATTTGAAAGTATGGTGAGGAACTCCCCTTTGAAAGTGAGAGATAGTAGATTGAGCAAGTTTTAAAGAACTTTTCCATGTCCAGATAATGTCATTACCTGTATTTGAATCTATTGAGTTTACTTTTTTATAGGAAAAACTTTTCTCTTAGATTAGTGGTTTTTAATATTGCAAACACGCAAGACTGTTCCCACGGTATGGGTAGACTGTTCTGTGGCCTAGGTATTGAGCTCTACATTGTGTCTGTATTCTGACTATAAGCTGAGGTTTCTCTCTTTTCAGTTTTTAATCAAAATGGCTTAGACCTGCGATTTCCCTCCTTTTGAGAAGTTTAATGCCCTCGCCAACATTTCTCATAATATTTTTTCGCTTTGATATGTTAATTCTCCTGGATTCTGTCACTTCCATGAGCTAGCTCCTTCTTCTTTCTGGTGAGTGCCAACTCAGATGTGAAAATTGGCCCCTTGGTGACTTATCTATAAATCTCTGACAAAAGGCAGATGATGCATAGAATCTCTTGCTGCTGTTTTGACAGAATGGAAAAGCTTTTTCTTAAGCAGTGAAGGAAACATAAAAATAAGTAGTAGATAATTTTTGGTATAGAAATCCTTCCCTCAATCTACCACCCCAAATTTATAGCCCATTTTTGTTTTGCAGACTCGTTTGCCTCTCTGTATTTATTCTACTGTGCCCTTTTTCATTATTTCTCTTTTACCTTTTTCTCTTTGCATTTCATGCACACTTTTTGCTTTCAGCGCACCACTCAAATTTAGTTTTTAAATTTACGCTGCTGGACTCTCAATTTCACAACTTACATGACCTAGTTAGGGACTCTTTGTATTAAAGACATTTCCGTTCGAAAAGGTAGCCTCACACCAGTTGACATATTTCTAAAACTTTGTAACATTTGTCTAGAAATTTCTCTCTAATAGCTTTTGTTTTTGTGTTTCAATTTGTATGTTTTTTGTGTGTGTGTGTGAGAGAGAATGGTATAAGAATTGAAAGAGACAGTAGTATTTGCATCTCTCTCTCGTCTTGCTAGATGACTGTACACAAAAAATAAAATATTAAGACAAATATCATAACCTGAAAGCAAACGCACTTGATTGCTAATCCCTTAAGTCTTACGCATGCAGATGACCATTGCCATTGCTTTTTCAGCTGTTCTGACCCTAGCTCCAATGCATTTGTGATATAAATATTTTTAGACTTATTTAAAGGTTGAATTAATATGTTCATTTATATTTTATAAAAAGATAAAGTATTTTTTAAGTTTCAGATGGGTACAGATGATTAGGTTATAATTTTTACATTTGTTAGCTAAGTCCTTGTTGTACTTGTGCAGATTCAGGTTTTGTTTAATTTTTTATAGGACAGGACTGTCATATTTGCAAATAGGTACTATTCTCATTAGATGATGAATAAGGGCACCACATTTTAGGTGGGTTCAGAAAGTTGCTTAACTATTTGGTGATAAAGCCAGGATTTCCAACCAGCTCTGTTGGAGTCTAAACTCATGTAATTATATTTGCTGATGCTGAGCACAGCTATCCTTCCTCCATCTCATTTCCAGGGTCTCTTAATAGGGGGACAAAGGTAGGAAATAAAGACAACTTGCTGAGGCTCTATTCTTTAACACAAATGGGGCAGGTTAATAAATTATTTCTAGGACTCAGAAAGATTGTCAGAACTACCTTACACCTTCCAAGGTTAAAGGAAAACTGGAAAACAATGAACAAAGGGAAACCAGAGTGACAGATGCTGGGACAGATTGTGTACCTGCTTCCTGGCCTCAATCCAGAAAAGAAAGGTAGAGAAGAGAGAAAAAGAAAAGAGAGAAAAAACTCCAAATTTGATCCATTTACACATGGGCATTGTAGGTCTCCTCTGGCATATTGGATGCCCATCTTTTCTAAAAATATGTTGCAAATATTCCATCATGGGCTTTACCCCTCTCCTGTGGGTCAGAGTGTGACAACCATCTCCACACTGGCCTAGCTCAGGTTTCTAATAGTTCAATGTTCCAAAGTTTGGTTGCTCCTGTTGGTCAGAGTGTGACAACCATCTCCACACTGGCTAGCTCAGGTTTCTAATAGTTCAATGTTCCAAAGTTTGGTTGCAAGTGTCTAGAACAAATTTCATGATTTCTTCTGTCTCTGAGTAATAGGCTTGTTAAGATGTTCATGAAATACAATATAAACATTTAAAAATGGTCCCCCATATTCGTGCATCCACATTTGGGAGGTGTTTTGAATTTTCTTGCCATGTCTTCTTATAGAATACCCCTGGTCTACATGTGCATTCTCTCGCTTGTTTAATTCCTCTTTCCTGTGCTTGTTTTTAAAACCCTCAAAAAGAAAAAATAGTCATCCTAGTGTTATATGTTAAATAAAAGACTAGAGATAATATTAACGTGCTCATCTGGGTCAGTAGATGTTAACAAATCTGATCACAATGTGCAAAGGGTAATGAATAATGGGTTCTTGTTTAAAAACATTTCATTTTTGTCTTGGCTTTTTTTTTTTTGTCCTGTCTCTGGAGTTACCAAATCTATAGGTTGGGCACATTGTATAGTCCAGCCACGGATTGATTTCCATCTTGTAGTAACTTACAAAATATAAAAAATAATGTCTTAAACAGCTTCTAGAGTTGAAGGGAGGAAAAGGAATTCATAGCTTTTAAACACTCACTTGATATCAGGTGCTATTTCAAAAATGTTACACATATTTTACCTTGTTTTGTTTCCCATGACAATTAATAAGGGACAGTATGCTAATTTAGCGTCTCTCTTGAAGTTACCGCTATACATAGCATGCTGCATACTTGATCTCTTGTAATAGTTATAATCACGCTATGAAGTAAACATGAACAATTTATGAATGGGAAGTTCAGAGAATTTATGGAATTTAATCTGCACTCAGAGTTAATTAAAGGTGGGGCTAAATTTGAAATTTTGTCTCTGGAATTTCAAAACCTGTGCTTCCTTCCGTCATCGTTACAGTGCTACAAGATCATGTCTCTGAGTTTACACAGAACTGAATTTAGAAAACATTTATCTTTTAATTATTTTTTTAGAGACAGAGTCCCACTTTGTCACCCTCAGTAGAGTACCATGGCATCATAGCTCACAGCAACCTCCAGCTCTTGGGCTTAGCCAATTCTCTTGCCTCAGCCTCCCCAGTAGCTGGGACTACAGGCACCTGCCACAACGCCAGCTATTTTTTGTTGCAGCTTTGGCCAGACCCTTGGCATATGGGGCCAGCACCCTACTCACTGAGCCACAGGCACTGCCCTATGTTTTAATTATTTAATAAGGAAATTTTCAATATATAGGAAGTGAACAAAGTGCATGCAATCTTAACAAATGAAGTAGCAGAAAACCATTGAACAGTAATATTGTAATGAATCACTTATTCCAGAACAATTTACAAGGTTCCAGCCAGATCTGAAGATCCTAAACTAATAATTTAGAGCCTGAGAGAACAAGGTTCTAAGAAAGGGGGTTGAAATTAATAGTCATGAAGCACCTGATATGTGTGAGATTATATCACTTATTGACTCTTTTTGGTTGGTCAGAAACCTGAGATGTGTGAGCATTCCACATTTAATATATCCTTGAATATTTGTGAAAGCACTGTGTACCATAAAAAGTTAATATTTACCTGGATTTTGAGCCCAGGTCCTTCATTCTTGAGCCTATCTTTGTTCTCTAACATTGTACTAGAAGACACCTAAGGACCCAGTATTCTCAGTAAATTTACTTCCAGTTGCTTCTTAGACTATCACATGAGCAGAGAATCTTCACCATTTTAAAGGTTTATTACTCAGAATTTACATGCATTTATTTAATTAAGGCATTCCGTAGCTAGTGTTAATATTTTGTCACCCTTGCCCAGCCTCTCAGCCTGTCTGTGCTTATGGACAGGTCAACCAGCAGAACAATTTTCATCTGACAAGCTGCCATTGAACTCGTTTCCCCAGATCATTAAGCACATTGGCATTTACATTTGCAACCATTTTCTGCCTCACTGATTTCCATCTACTTCATTCACAAATTAATAAGAACATAATGAGACCTTAGCTAACACCTCTTTGCATCCTACTACTGGTCTTCTTGGTGGCAGGTATTGAAGCTTTGATGTTAGAAGAGAATGCCTGGAAACAAGCAGAGCTAAGACCCAAGTCAGGATTAATTCATCTTTTTAGAACAAGAGACTGTACTAATATGAATGAATCACAGATTTGTAAAATCATATTTTCTTTAGACATTATATAGATTCCCTATCCGGAACTTTCTTGCCCAGAGCTTCTCAACGTTAGCACTATTGATATTTGGCACTGGACAATTCTTTATTGTGAGAATCTAGCTCCACATTGTAGGCTGTTTAGCAGTGGTCAGCCCTCCATCCACTAGATGTCAGTAGCCCCACCATTTTCTCCCTTGACAGTCAAAGATGTCTCCTTGGGCATAAAATCCCTCCATTGAGAAGGACTAGTCTATCTCCATCAAGACTTAGCTCTTTGTGCTATCCTCCTGTACTTGGTACCAAGTACAAGTGATAGAGATCATGTTTTCCCTTTTTGATAATAGGAAAACTAAACCCAGAAAAGAGAGAGTATGTGAAATGGGAAATAGTTGATGAGTATATACTGTTGCCAAAATATTTTACATATGCTACAGGGATCCCATAAGGAAAACCTTGATATTTTTACTTTGAAGAACTTAGGACAAGATCTTGTCCCAAACTCATGTCTGATAAGTTGCCATACTAAGACTTATGTGGAGGAAATCAGATTTTAATCAAATACAGATATACTTCAATATATCTTTTAAAAACACTGTAAAGATTTGCAATGATTTTTGTTGAATATTTGCTATCTGAAGGGAAAAATCAGTGCCAATGATTTTGTCACAGGAGAAAAATATTTCAGTTGCCCTCAAGTTCAGGCAAGAGGATACTGAGTCATAATTCAGTTGTTGATTTCTCAAAGAAAGCTTTTGTTTCACGTTTCTGTCATTGCTATCACCATTTCTATCTCTTCCTTCAAGATTCTATTCTTCTTGGGTCATAGGTGTTTTCTTCTCCCAGGCCTAAGATTATTACCAACCAGTTCCAATTTATATAATATTTTTAATATTATATCTTTATGTATTTATATGACCATTTTTAATTACTTAAACATCTTTGCAATGTAGGAAAAAACCCTAATTAATATCTGCAACTATAAAATATTATAACTTACTGCATGGATACATGAGTTCATTAAATGTTACATAATTTGATAATTCAATGCTAGTGTTTAAGAGATTTTTAGTACTATTTTGAGAATTTGTTTGGAGGTTTTTGTTGGATTGGACATTCTGTGTTGTGTTCCTATTTACAATACCTGAATATTCAATATCCACAACATTTATAAGAACAGATTAGAAATTTTGTTGAAAGATTCCTCTAATCCTTTTTCTAAAAACATCCAGGATCCTTAACACTTCTCAGAGTCTCCAAACAAGTTCTTTTTCTTACAAATTTCCCACTTTTCCTTAAACTATAGTTTCACTTCAAATTTACTGTCAGTGAATAGATGTGTGGATGTTTTTAATCAACCTAAATTCTTTGGAGTCTTTCCTTCAGATTGGGATCTATGTTCCTTCCCCTTTAATCTGGATGAGGTGTGGCTATTTTGACTGATAGATTTCTCAGAAGTAATGCCCTAGGACTAATGATACAAAGTCATAGGCCATGAAGCTCCTGCCTCTTGGAATGCTCATTTCTTGATGTTCCTTCTGGAAATATTCCATCTGAAAATTCAGTCTCCATGATGTATGAAGCCCAAGTCACATGATGGGTCAGGGATAGTTGCTCTGGTCAACAGATTATCCAACACTCTAGGAGACCAAAGTGGTAGAATCCTTTGAGCTTAGCAGTTTATCAACCTGAGCAAGAGCAAGACCCTGTCACTACTCAAAAAAAAAAAAAAAAGAAAAAGAAGAAGAAGCCAATTTGGATATGGATTTCCCAGCTTCAGACATGTCATTTCATAGCCATGTCAATCACCCATGCCCTAGCTCTTAGACTTCATAATTCATATCTCATATATTGTAGATGACAAATAGTGTTATTTTATGCTACTACAATTTTGAGCAGTTTGTTATCAGTGATCGATAACTAAACTATTGCATATATCCTGGCCCATTTCCTCTAGTAGAATGACAAATAATAATGGAGAATATCTGGGAATATCAGATATATCTCTTAAGTTTCAACCTAGTTAAAAGATAAGAAACTGTTGCTAGAAAATTATCTACTTGGTAAAAACTTGAAACTATTTAGAAAATTTAGACTATTTAGAAAATTTCATCTCAGGGCATCATTCACATTCCATAGAGTTTTCTAAGGAGATAAGAGAATGGGAAAGTGAATCTTAAGAAATAAAAGACAAATGAAAACATGATGACAGAGAAATGTGTTGAGATTTATAAGGAAACTAAAAAATTTCTTACTGCAAATTTTCAACCTAAACAGGTAAAAATGACATTTGCCATCAAGGTGCAATTGGGTTTGAATTATATTTTTTAAATTATTCTCTACAAATAAAAGTTCTCACAAAGTAGATATAATCTTCATACACAGTGATGGTTAAATGCTTGTCTAGATGTTGCTATGCAGGTATTTTTCCACATAACATCTATAGTCAGTTGACTTTCAAGATTATTTTCAATACTGTAGGTGGGCTTCATCTAATTAGTAGAAGGCTTTGAAAGCAAAAATTTAACCTTCCCAGAAAAAAAAAGAATGCTATCTCAATATTGTAGATAAAAACCCTGCTGGAATACACCTTTTAGGAGCAGGACACAATGATTACCTAACAAATGCAATTAAGGTAAACTACCTAGTTCTTTGTATCCTCAATGAATCCCTAAGAATTAAAAAAAAAAAAGCCTATTAGAGTTTCCTGACTTCTAGACTACCCTACATATTTCAGAATTGCAGTCCCCACAATTAAGTGAGTTAAGTCCTTAAAATCCCTATCTATGGGTAGCTATCTATCTACTTATCTACCTACCTATCTCTATCTACATAAATAGGATATATGTGTGCAATATTGATTCTATGTCTTTAAAGAGCCTGTCTCATACACACATTTAACCATGACATATATATGTATACACATATGCATACACACACATGTACATACATATACATGTACTGAAGTTAAATAATTTTGGAAAACAGAGCTAAGCCAATATCTTTAACATAAGAATTTCTCTAAAAGTTACTGGGCATGCCACTATATTTCCTCGTGTACAAAGTGTTTCACAGACTAATTTTACCACAGAACTCCTCTTTTAGAAAACACCCCATGAAACTGGTGTTATATAAAACCATTATGGGGAATTTGGAGTTAGAAATTTGAGAGTAGAAGCTTGGAGTAGCTACCATGGTGAGTTGAATGAAGAGTCAGTGGAAGCTAAATCAAATGCCTTTGAGAAGCAGTAATATCTTAGATACTTTGAAGCACAAATATTGTACAATTGGTTAGTTTAGTTTAGTTTGTTTTCTCTCACTTTGTCTGTAAAATAAATATTGGAATTTATATAGTATTAGTAATAATTGCAATAGAAAACCAAGAGGGTTTGTAATCCTAAATCATTTTACAATTTTATCTATGAAACAGACTATTAGATTTCCCATCTACCCAAGCTATTTACCAGAAAACTGGCAATTATATCTACATGGTTTCTCCCTCATCACCTCACATCAAATAGACTGTAGAAGGATATGATTATACTTCTTGATTCCCCTTATATTGTATTCTTACATCAATCTATATTGCCTTAAATGAGATCCATCATTCTTTAGCTATATTCACTTAATAGCTTCTACGGTCTAAATTTTTGTGTCCTCCTAAAATTTATAAATTGAAATCCTAACTCCCAAGGTGATAGTATTGAATGGTGGGGTCTTTGGGAGGTCAAGAGAGTGGAGCACTCATGATTAGGATCAGTGCCCTTATAAAAACAACCCCAGGGAGTAGACTATCCCTTCCATTACACGAAGACAGCTAGAAAGCACCACTTATGAACCAAAAAATGGGTCTTTGCCAACCAGGGAATCTGCCAGTGCCATTATCATGGAATTCTTAGCCTTGAGGGTGAAATAAATTTCCATTTTTTATAAGCCACTCAGTTTACTGCATTTTGTTATAGAAGCCCTAACTCACTAAGACTTATTGATTTTTCCTCAGTTCAATCATCTAAAGGATTCTCCTTTCTGTAACCAGAATAATATTCTTAGAATATAAATAGGATCTTATTACTATGAAGCCTAAAAAACCATTGCTTTCATGATGATATCTAAACTCAAAAGGACCATGATGTAGTTACTAGTGAGCCACGGTCCTTTTGAATTTAGATTTTAAAAGGATATTTTTTTTTCAGGTTTTTTTTTTTTTTTTTTTTTGGCCAGGGCTGGGTTTGAACCCACCACCTCAAGCATATGGGGCCAGTGCCTTACTCCTTTGAGCCACAGGCACCGCCCTTGAATTTAGATTTTTATCATGAAAATATTGGAGCAACTTGAATTAGGATCTTCTTTCAGATTCATCTTTTACCCTAACCCTACATAAATCCTAAATTCAAATAATCAAATGAGATTCAACTTCCTAAATCAGTTTACTCTACAACTACATGTTTCATATATGATTTTCTTATTGCTTGGGATCTAATCAAGAAGCCCCTGGGATGCAAAACAGAAGCTAAGCCTAAAAAGTTTACTTGCAGTAAGATAAGTTAGTTCTGGAAAATTAGGAACTTGTGCAGTTGCTTCATACAGATGATACGGAATTTAGAAAGTATATTTCCAATTCAAAAATATACCTATATACATGTGCATGACTCATGGAATACCTGCAAGTTTCAATTAATTAGTTTTTTGTGCTACTAAGTGATGTTTCATATCCTTATTCTCCTTTATTATTTTAAATTTGTATTCTTTTAAATTTCAGATTAACATGAGGGTACACATGATTAGGTTACATTGTTTGCATTTGTAAGGTGAAGTTGGAGTTGCATTTGAATCCTTCACCCAGGAAGTGTGCCATATACCCCCTACATTGTACCTGTTATGTGGGAGCTTACTGAACTCCATTCACCCCCTTTATTCTTAAAGTTGTTGATCTACTAGTTTCATAATGGGATGCTTGATTTTTCCATTCTTGGAATAAATTCTTTAGGAGAATGTTCTCAAATCCTTCCAAGTAAATGCAGTCTCCATCTTTTATGGCTGAATAGTATTCCATGACATACATATACCACAGTTTATTAATCCATTCATGTGTTGATGAGCACTTAGGTTGTTAGCTCATTATGAATTGAGCTATTATAAACTTTGAATGTCCTTAGGATAAAATATTGTTTTTTTCTTCTAGGAAGATACCTAGCAATGAGATTGTAGGATGAAATGGAAGTTCTACTTTTAACTCTTTGAAGTTTCTCCATACTTCTTTCCAAAAGGATGTATTAGTTTCCAATCCCACCAACAGAGCTAGTCTTCCTCTCTCTTTGTACCCATGCCAGCATCTGCAGCTTTGGGACCTTGTAATAGGGGCTGTGCTCACTAGGGTTTGGTGGTTCTCAAAGTGGTTTTGATTTGCATTTCTCTAATGATCCAGGATGGTGAGCTTTTTTTTTTTTTTTTACGTGTTTCTTGGCCAGTCATCTGTCCTCTTGGGAAAAAGTTCTGTTATGTCAATTATTCAATTATTAATGGGGGTTTTGCTCTTTTATTGTTGATTTGCTTGAGTGCTTTGTAGATTCAAGTTATTAGCCTTTGTCAGATATGTAACATGTGAATATCTTCTCCTATTCTGAAGGTTGTCTGTTTGCTTTGTGGATTGTGTCCTTAGCCATGCAGAAGCTTTTAACTTGATCAGGGCCCATTTATTCATTTTTTTTGTTACTGAAATTGCCAATGGTGTCTTCTTCATAAACTCTTTCCCAAGGTCAATATCATAAAGAATGTTTCCCACAATTTCATCTAGAGTTTTTATTCTTTCCTGTCTTAGATTTACATCTTTTATCCAGCATAAATTAATTTTTAATTAATTTAATTTAAGTAGTAAGTGGTATGGGTCCAGTTTCAGCCTTTTACATATAATTCATGATAATATAAGTTTAATCTAGATGGCACAGTGTGTGGTTATGGCAATTGAAATCATTACATGTCTACTTATGATAAAAAGGACAAATATATTATGCTAACAATTTGCATTTTAAAACATAAACCTATAAACTTGTGTCTACCTAGTCTGTTTTCTTTTCACTTAAAAAATTGTGTTTTCTTATCATATATATAATATAAGTCCTCTATTGAGCAACTTAAAGAAAGGGATATACCTTTTAAAAATTGTTCATATGTGTATTATTGAATAATGGTCATTATGAATATTTTGTTTTGATATATATAATTATATCTTTATACAAATGTAATCTTTTTATTTATAATACTAGATAGAATAGTCATGTTATGTTGTAAACTATTTTCCTTAAATAAGACATACAGTGTTTATCTTTCCTTGATGACATATATTTTCATGGAATAATATTCCAAGGCTGCATAATGTTGCATTATACAGAAAATTATAATTTAAATGATTAGATTCCTATGACTGTATATTAAATTTCACTTTATTTTTTATTATTGCAAGAAGTAAACTATAATAAGATCCTTATAACCATATTCTAGGATGCTAAAAGTCTACCTTCCCCTTTGGGATTGATTTCCAGATGACAAACTGTTGAGTCAAGAGATATACAAGTTGAGGGCGGCACCTGTGGTTTAAAGGAGTAAGGCGCTGGCCCCATATAGTGGAGGTGGCAGGTTCAAACCTCGCCCAGGCCAAAAGCTGCAAAAAAAAAAAAAAAAAAAAAAAAGTATACAAGTTCAATATACGAATAATGGATTGCCACATTTTTTTTTCCTGAAAAGCTGTTATAATTTTCATTTCTATTAGTAAGGAACGAGGATGCTATTTTTTTGTGCCACTGCCAAATTTAGCTGTTTAGCAATTTCTAAAATTATTGTTTAAATTTTCTTTTCAATTCTTATTTGTAACCATTTTCCCTAAGCCCCTGTCTTTTCTATTCTGGTTTTCTTTTCCTTAAATAAAACAAACTTCAACATGAAACATATGACTTCAAAGAAATACAGCAATCTTAGAAGCCTCCCAATCAGCCTAGAAGATAGGAACCATGGAAAGATGCAAGAATTTAGCTAAATGATTTTACAATGTCCACAGCTATTAGATTCTTATCCAGTTAGATAGTATGACAAAATTAGAGGGGTGTGTGTGTATGTGTGTGTTTATTATTATGTCCAACATAAATTATCTCCGTTACATAAGAATTGCGTTTATAATCAAATATTAAAGAAAATAGATGATAAGATATTAAACTAGAAAATAAGAAAATTCTACACTCTGTCTAGTTTGGGCTGAGAATATTATAAGCAAGAATCAATAGGATGGAATGCATTGAAAAAGAGAAAAAATTCAACTGCCTGATTTTAAAAATTAGTTATGGAAATAATGGTACATTCACACACTCTCATAAGCCAGACCTATTCAGCTAAGCTAGCTGACATTGATATTCAGCTGTTACTGTGCATTGAGAAACAACAACAAAACCCTGAATGTTGTACATGCAGGGTTATAAAACAAGAGTGCCCATGTGTTTATTTTGACACCTGCACATGCACCCGCGCTTCACACATTCTCACTAAACTATTTCTAATTCTACCAGGCAACCTTTACATTTACATTTCAGGTTTCTCTAGGTCACTCAGAAGGGCATGATTTTATGGAGTGAGTGTAATTACAGCATTCAATTTTTATCACTGTCTTCATTTTCCTCTCAAGAAAATATAATTGTACCATTTCAGCAAAGCCTGTGTGTGCAATGAAGAATATACCACCAAATTCTCTGTAGTCTGGAAATACAAGCTTTTCCTTCCCCCTAGGAGTGGCCCAGAACTAGGCAGGGCATCTACTCTGCCCAGACAGCTAGGAAAAATGCTTGACAGTGGAGTTAAAGCCAGACATTTAATTATTTCAACATGAGCTAGTTACAGTAACAGATACAAAGAAAATATCATTAGTTGCCAAGTATCAGAACTCCTCCTGCAAGAACTGGTCACCCTAGTTTATTTATTTCAATATAAATAAATTAATCAGGTAAGAAGCAGGAGAGACCTGGCAAGGTGCTGTCACATGATCCCCCGTCATTTCTTTAGAGATGTACAATCTTTCTACTAAAAAGTTGGGTCAGGGAAAAGGCACTAGGACTAGTGTGAAGAGAAATAGGATCACCACAAAACCTTAGGTTGTTAAATAGGAGATCTTTTTCTATATAGGCTCTAAAGCGAGATCTGACAGCCCCCTCCATTGTGAGATCCGGCCTGGGGAGAGACAGAGAAAAATGTCTTCCTCTAAATTCTTACTAAGAAACCCACCCTGGTTTCACGTTAATTAGCAGGTGGTATTTTCCACAGCTAGGTAAAAATATCATTGTGGTTTTTCCTTCATTACCTTTTTGTTTGTTTGTTTTTTAACCCTTTGAAAGTATACCAGCCAGCATCCTGCCAAACGTTAAAGCTGTGTATAGGTTTCCTTGCGTGTGCCTGCTTGTATGTGTGTGCGAGCATGCAAATATGTGTGCGTGCACGCGTGTGTGATGGTACCAGTGTGTGAATACCCTTACAGTGACACGGTACTTGACCATTACTATCCCCCATTACTATTCATGGGGAAGACTAATTAAGCAGAAGCCTGATTTTTAGAAATAATCTATTTTTCCTTTTACAATGCAAGGGTTGTTGAGAGTTGCTGTGTGATCACACATTTGCAGCTTTATGCCTCAGATTTTAATGCCGAAACCAGGCTGTCATTAGCACTTGCACTCTCTTATTCTGATAGAGCATAACAGTTTGCATTTTAATTAAAGGGCCACTGGAGGTGGTGGCGGACAGTGGTGGTGGGGGATGGGTTTCGGAATGTCAGGGCATCCCATCGCCACAAACACATCATGCTATTTAAGTTCTATCTTTAACCCATTGCAGTTGGCAACCGTTAGACTGCCAGGGAAGCCAGAAAGGAGAATAAATGACATCTTTTAAAAAGAGTGAAGGGATTGATTTTTACATCAGTCACTTGAATGAGTGATTCTCTCCGGAGGGTGCGAGGGGGAGGCTCCTCTCTAAATGCTACAGAGTGTCTATGGATTTGAATAATGGATTAGGAAGTGCACAAACATCACGATTTTCAGATTTCTCCTGCTGAATCAGGACAGCTTGTCCAAAGCGTCAGGGAGAAAGCTATTCTTTACCTTGGAAACACTGCAACAGGGGGCCCAAATAATGACTTTGCAACAGGGAGAGAGTCCCCAAAGACGGATGTCAGATGTGAGTGAGCTGGAATGATCAGAGGCAGTTCGCTCTAGGTGGGTGGGCCTTGGAGCGCTTTCCTACTTGTCATTTTTATTCTGTTAGGGTGTGGGGTGGGGCAAGGAACAGCAAATTCCGAATGCTGGGGGAGAGTAGGTCCTCAGCAGAGGAGCGGGGGAGGGACCTTAATTATTTTCCCTGACTAGATTGTTTGATGGGGCTGCCCTTCTAGACCCTGATGCTGCCAGCCTGTTACTCATTCCCGGAGTGAATATTACTTTAGTAGAGGTCCAAAGTTTGTGTAACACCTGAATTAAAACCTTGGGATCATTTCTAAAAAAAAGGAATGATACCATTCAGACCACAAGAATTAAAAATTGTATTCATATCTACTACTGTATTTCAGAAAATGATTATATGTTAAGAACAGACAGGGTGCTAATGTAAACAATCCAAGCCTCCAAAACACTCTTTGTAAAGAAAAACTATTTACTTTTACATGGAGGGATTATGGGAAAGGCTGTGGGGAAAGTTCAGCTGATTGGCAAGAGCGGGAGAAAGTCATTGAGTGGGAGGGGGTCCAAGCCCACTCATTTCTCTGGTTAGTGACAACACCCAGGAGTCACAGGATGGAAGCAGATAGCGCCTTTAAAACAAAAAAACCAAGCAAGGAGCCATATGCGAGGCTATGTAAACAGGACACTTCTGATCCCAGGAGTTAACAAAGACAGTGCCAGAAAAATGAGTCACTCAGCATTGCCATCAAAGCCAAGGCTGAGGTGGGGCTGAGTCATTTCAGAAGCAGATCTAAGCTCACGTCCCTGCCTCCTTGTCCGTCTCCCCTGCATGGGGCAGGTGAAATGGATTCCTGGCTGTGCCTCCTGTAAACATTGCCTGGGTGAATAAATAAGCCAGAAAATTTGTGGGTTTTGAAAATTACTTTTTAACTGTAAATTTTTTTGTTCACTCATTAGTCAAGTCAGTCTGGAGACCTCCCTTTTATCTCCCCACAGCTATCCAGGCTGGTGTGGCTATATTGGGGAGAAACTATACCCAAGACACAACAGTCACCAGGCTATGGGGCACTACTCAAGAGAACACATGGAATTACCCATGTGCTTAACCGGCCAAATCACCACTATTGGATAACAATCTGTCTACATAGAACATCTTTTCTCTCCCCCTGTCACCAAGTCCTTGGGTCTCCAAAGAGCCTGCCTCAGTCTCTGACTGCTTTGTTTAATGCCTAGCTTAGTTGGCCAGCATGACTAAGAGAAATTATCAACTAAAACATAGGCATTGCCTTCAAAGAGCAAATGAGTAGTCTTTTGGTAAGGAAGGTATGTAAACATATAACCTTCAAAGATAACCATTAAATAAAAAGAGCTATTCTGATTCTGTGAGTGGGGATATAGACAGTGTTATAAGAATAGCGAGAACATAAATGTATATAATATATAAACATAAAAATATGCACATATAAAGGGGTGTGTGTGTGCAGTCTCAGACATATTTTAAAACAGAGATTCCATGGTATATATATACCACAATTTCTTAATCCATTCATGGGTCAATGGGCACTTGGGCTTCTTCCATGACTTAGCTATTACAAATTGAGCTGTGATGAATAATCTGGTGCAAATATCTTTTTCGCAAAGTGATTTCTGGTCTTTTGGATATACTCCTAGGAGAGGAGTTGCAGGATCCAATGGCAGGTCAGCCTTCAAAAAAGATGAAGCCTTTACCTCTTTTATGTTTACATGCAGGGATCTGGAACATGTTCTCCTGAGTAAAATGTCTCAAGAATGAAGGAAAAAGTATCCAATGTACTCTGTACTTCCATGAAACCTACTTTTATTTACTCATACTTTCTTATGACAGATAGAACACAACTAGAGCCCAGGATGAAGGAGAGAAATGGAGTGGGAAGGGAAGGGAGGGGAGAGGTTTGACAGAGGGAGGGTAAAAGGCGGGACCACATCTATGGAGCATATTGAAAGGGTCAAGTCAAATCTGTGAAGTGTAGAATGTAGATGTTTTGGCACAATAATCAAATAAATGAGGTGAAAGCTATGTTGATTGGTTTGATTTAACCACGTCAGATTGTATAAAAAAAAAAATCAGCACATTGTAGCCTACATATGCATGAATGTATTCATGATCTATGTGTATTTGACTTAATAAAAAAAATAAATAAAATAAAAATAAAACAGAGATAGATGATCCTGCAGCCCTTCAAATGGGCAATATTTAGGCAGAAAGGAAGAATACTCTATTCACACTGAAATACAGGTAAGCCTGCAGGACAAAGAGAATGCTGGTTGGAACCCACAATTAAATACCATGCAGTTCACTTTAGAACATTCTTATAATCCCACAAGTCCTTGACAAGTTGCTGCTAAGACACTCTCTGGGACGGTCAACCTAACGTATATGGGGAGGAGTCAGGATTTGCAACTGAACTGTTTGGGACTTCACAGTGTTTATACTTAGGCTAAGTGAAATAAGCCAGGCATAGAAAGACAAAAATGTGAAATCTGAACAGGTTCAAGAAAGAAAAGGTGATGACTAAGGGTCAGGGAGATGGGTGAAATGGGAAAACATTGGTCAAAGGGTACAAACTTTTAGATGTAAGTCGAATACGTTTTGGAGACCTAACCCACAATGTGGTATCAATATCACCATGGATATAACAATGCATCATATAGTTGGAATTTGCTAAGAGAGTGTATTTTAAGGAGTCTCACCACACACACATAATCTACATGAGGTGACAGGCATGTTGATTAGTGTGATGCAAGTAATCATTTCATAATATATACATATATAAATGCATCTCATTGTACTTTAAATGTGCAATCATGTGCCACTTAATGATGGGGACACATCCTGAGAAATTTGTCATTACTTGCTTTTTTCATTATGCAAACATCACGGAATGTGCTTATGCAAAGCCAGATAGCAGCCCACTGCACACCTAGGCTGTATGGGGTAGCCTATGGCTCCCGGACTACAGACCTATCTACATGTTGCTGTACCTAGTACTGGAGGCAATTGGAACATAAGCGTATGTAGTTGTGTAAACATGGCTATTTGTAAATCTAGATTAAGAGTATGGCATTAAACTCTTATGAGACGATCATCGGATCTGCAGTGTTTCTTTGACTAAAATATTGTTGTGCAGGATGTGACTAGATGCATTTTTTTTGTTGTTGTTCATTAGTTATACTTCAGTTAAACTGGGAAAAAACATAAAACTGCTATTTTAACCTGGCTCTAAGATGACCTTGTAGATACTCCCCTATTGATAGCCAACACCTCTTCCCACATCTAGGGTGCTGGTCATGCTAATAGTGTCTACCACCCCAACAATTATCTTTCCCCCAATCTAAAGTGAGGTTAAAATGTTATCTTTGCTGTGGTAGCTGCTACCTCGTCTATCTGTCCTATTCTGTTCAAAACACTTGCTTCCACCTGTCTAGTCCATTTTCTGCCTCCTTAGCCTTTGGATGTGTAACAGCATTCTCATTAATTTCCCATTATGTATGGAACTCACGTGCTCTATGATTTTGAAGCGTATTTCTCATTAACTCTATTCTGAAAAATGTTTGAGAAAGTTTTCTTTATTGAACAACACCATACAAGCTATGAACAAGCATTAGGTCAGTGTACATCTGAACATACAAGGCTTAAGAATTTATTTTAATTGCTGAGCGTCACGTTAGGTGCCTGTAATCCCAGCAACTCAGGAGGCTGAGCCAAGAGGACCTCTTGAGCCCAAGAGACTGAGGTTGCTGATGATGCCATGTACTCTCCTCAGGGCATCAGAGAGGGACTCTGTCTCAAAAATAAAAAAAATTAAATAATGAAAAAAATAAATGCATACATTTTAGAAAAGAATTTATTTTAAACTATGTGTAACAAAGCAAATCCTTTTAAAATAATTATTTAGTCAAATCCACGGTTTTGTTCACTAAATGCCTTCTGAACTTTCATCTTTTCCCTCCCCTCAACTCCTTGGCAAAAGAGATCAGGACCTGAACAAGCTGATATAATATTTTCTTCCTGAAATTACTGCTTTACCATTGAAGTATCCAGATGATGAAAGCAATCAAATTTTTTTTTTTTTTTTGAGACAGAGCCTCAAGCTATCCCCCTGGGTAGAGTGCCATGGCATCACAGCTCATAGCAACCTCCAACTCCTGGGCTCAAGTGAGTATCCTGCCTCCACCTCTCAAGTAGCTGGGACCACAGGTGCCCGCCACAACGCCCGGCCTTTTTTTGGTTGCAGCCATCATTGTTGTTTGGCAGGCCCAGGCTGGGGATTCGAACCCGCCACCTTAGGTGTACGTGGCTGGCGCCTTAGCTAATTGAGCCACAGGTGCCGAGCCAGCAATCAAAATTTTTGCTGTCAGGTAGATGTAACCCATTTCAAATATTATTTGATACTAGCTATTGACCATTGCAAAGACTTACAACAGAGAAAGGAAACAGTGTTATTAAAATAGCCTTGTACAGTCATTATACACAGAAACTTTTAACACAGAGACTGTATAGGAAAGTACGGTGTTCAAAATCTGCAAAGATGCTTTAAATAGAGTATTTCTATTATGCAGCATCTTGTAGTTTCTTATTTCCTATTATATTCAAATATATCCTCAAGATAAAGTAAAATCCAATATATTTGCATAGTAGGAATTCCATACATAGTAGGATGGCTTCAAAAACATCAGGAAAATATGGAGAAACTAGAATAATAATAATAATATACAATACTTTCTGATTTCTTCTTCTAAAAATGAGTGTTTAGACTTATAAAACAATATATGTGGAGTTACTATTAAATTAATGACATTAAAAAATGCCAGAGTTTTGTAAACATACTGACATTACAAGAAATAAACTAGAATTGTTTTCTTGAGCACAGGTGGATGTCAAAGTGACAACTTTGCTTATAGCTTTTTCTGTATCAAGAAAGAAAAGGCTAAAACAAAATATAAAAGTAAACTAAATCTAGCAATAGCTGAAATTAATTAAGACCTTGTTTATATATCTTTAGATGAACTTCACTTTTTAAAACAGACATCATGCCCTCTTTCAAAAAACTTGCATTCAGAAAATGATCAGGCATTCATGTGCATTTATCCATGTTACATTTCCTTGCAGAAATAAGCCAGTGTTGGGGGTAGCGAGAGGGGTTTGTTGGTTGCCTTGGGGAACATTTCCTCATTTATTTCATAAATATTTATGGTGTTGGTAACTAAGCATAGAGTTGTAAATAAGACACAGTCTAATCCTTCATACAACCAAATCCAGGCCATTATTAAATTAACAATGATTACACTTCCAAGCGTGTACAGACACAGTTTGTCGATTTTGAATTTACCAATTATTCTTCCTGGCTGTGCATACTAGGAACACAGCAGCACACAAACCTTTAATTTCAGCAGTAATACTGGCTATTTGTTAACTCTTTCATCATACCTTAATTGTCCCCATGGCTCCATGAAGGAAAGCTAAACAGATTCTTCTAATGAAAACGAGGTAATTCAACGGAGAAAATGTAACATTTGGAAAGGATGTTTTACAGTTAAAACTCGGCCACAGATAGCTTACTTATGCTCTATTCCTAACATTCAATTCAAAGTTGTAATCGTCTCCTTACACAGTCCAACAATATCATTACAGAAAAGACTGGCAAATTAAAGTCCCAGAAAGGAATAGAATTATAGGTTGTTAACGTAAGCTATCACTGCATAACAAACAAAACCCAACTGAACTGGATGAAATAAAAATCATTTTATTACGCTCTTCTAGTCTGTGAGTCAGGAATTTGAAAAAGGCACAGCACAGATGGCTCATCTCTGCTGTAGAGTGTCTGGGAAGACTGGAAGACAGGAGGTGACATGAAGGCTGGAGTACAATCATTTGAGGGCTCACCCTCTCGCAGGACTAGGTGTTGATGTCAGCTCTTGACAGGAATTCACTGGGGGCTGTCAGACATACCGGGAACAGATGGTCTTGCCATGTCATCATCTTCACAGCCTTGTGACTGGATTCCAAGAGGGAGCTTCTGGGCAGAAGTTGTATCTCTCTCCTTTTGTGACCTAGTCACACGTTGTCTCTCTTGCCATAGATATAGACCTACACAGATCCAAGGGGACCAGAGACCCCATATCTTAATAGGAGAATGTGAGTGTCACAATGCCAGAATGGATGGAGAGTGAGAGATTTCACTGGGACCAAGGTGGAAAACTCCGTCTCCCACAGAGCACAGGTGAAGATTGAAGTCTTATATTCTCCTCACACGTTTTGTTTATGAACATTATATTGCACTGCGTTTTTGGCAAGACTAAAGGACTTAACAAAAATTAATTCAGTTTAATATATTATAGGAATAAATAGTATTTTATTGTTAGGTTAGATGACAGTTAAGGTTATTACTCTCAGTATGTGTTGCTTGTGACTCATTAATGGGTCATAATCTAATTTAGTAGCTAGCAGCTTAAAGCCCAGAATTTTTTAACTAATTGAAATATCCTATGTTAATAAGATAGGAAATTTTGGAATACTTTCTACATAATACTTTGTACATAATACGGTACAAACAATAAGGTAATTGTTGCTTCAAGAAACTTTTTTTTTTTTTTTTTTTGAGACAGAGCCTCAAGCTATCCCCCTGGGTAGAGTGCCATGGCATCACAGCTCATAGCAACCTCCAACTCCTGGGCTCAAGAGAGTCTCCTGCCTCCGCCTCCCAAGTAGCTAGGACCACAGGCACCCGCCACAACGCCCGGCCATTTTTTGG
>CAUYQV010063974.1:0-11670 GCA_963574575.1 Galagoides demidoff
GTGCTCTCAGGAAATAATATGGTCCTTGCTATGGCAATACATTTTAGGATCCCGTGTTGTTATTTATTTATTTATTTGAGACAGAGTCCATTCTGTCACCTCAGTAGAGTGCCATGGCATCACAGCCCACAGCCACCTCAAACTCTTGGGCTTAAGTGATTCTCTTGCCTCAGCCTCCCAAGTAGCTGGAACTACAGGCACCTGCCACAATGCCTGTCTATTTTTTGGCTGTAGTTGTCATTGTTGTTTGGCAGGACTGGGCTGGATTCCACCTACCAGCTCTGACGTATGTGGCTGGTACCCTAGCTGCTGAGGTATAGGCACCAAGCTTACCCAGGGACATTTTGGATGATGGTTATTTTCTTACAGCATGTGAAAAATTCTTTGCTACTTCTTTTGGCCTCCATGGTTTCTGATGCCCATGCCACTCACTTTGGCATTGTTTTTCCCCAATAAGTGATGAATCATTTTCTCCAACTGTTTTCCAGATTTTTCATTTTAAGCCAGGTGTGGTGGCTCATGCCTATAATCTTTTTTTTGAGATGGAGCCTCAAGCTATCCACCTGGGTAGAGTGCCATGGCATCACAGCTCATAGCAACCTCCAACTCCTGGGCTCAAGCGAGTCTCCTGCCTCAGCCTCCCAAGTAGCTGGGACTACAGGCACCCGCCACAATGCCCGGCCATTTTTTGGTTGCAGTCATCATTGTTGTTTGGCGGGCCCGGGCTGGGGATTTGAACCTGCCACCTTAGGTGTATGTGGCTGGCGCCTTAGCCACTTGAGCCACAGGCGCCGCCGAGCCCATGCCTGTAATCTCAACACTCTGGAAGGCCGAGCCAGGTGGATTGCTTGAACTCAGTTTGAGACCAGCCTGAGCAAGAGCAAGACCCTATCTTTAGAGACTAGCTAGGCGTTGTGGTGGGCATCTGTAGTCCCAGCTACTTGGGAGGCTGAGGCAAGAGGATCACTTATACCCAAGAGTTTGAGGTTACTGTGAGCCATGATGCCACAGCCTCTACTGAGGGCAAAAATGTGAGACTCTATCTCAAAAAAAAAAAAATGATTTTTCATTTTTAGTTTTCAGAAGTTTAACTATCATATGCCGTGGCATGGATTTCTTCAGGTTGGGTTTAGGGCTCATTCAGCTCCTTAAATCTGTTTAATGTTTGCCAAATTTGAAGAATTTTCAACCATGATTTTTTAAAATAACTTTTTTCAGCCTCACTTTCTTTCTCTTCTCCTTCTGAGACTCCAAATATATGTATATCTTTTAGTCCCCCATGTTCCAGAGGCTCTGTTCCTCTGTTGTTCTTTTTTTTTAAGTTTTCTTTCTCTCTGTTGTTCAGATTGAGTGATTTTATTCACTTCTCAGTTACTGAGTCTTTGTCCTCTCCATTCTCTTTTTGAGCCTAACCATGGAGTTTTTTATTTTAGTTGTTATTCTTTTAAGTTCAGTAGTTTACATTTGGTACTTCTCTATATCCTCCATATCATTGGCAAGACTTTCTGTCTTTCTGTTTCTTCACATTTCAAGTGTGTTTGTAATTGTTCACTGAAACAATTTTATAATGGCTGCTTTAAAATCTTTGTCAGATCATTCTAATACCTGTGTTATCTTGGCATCTGAAGGTTGCCTTTTCTTTCTCTCTCTCTCTTTTTTTTTTTTTTTGAAACAAAGTCTCACTTTGTCACCCTTGGTAAAGTGCCCTGGTATCACAGCTCACAGCAACCTCAAACTCTTGGGCTTAAGCAATTCTCTTGCCTCAGCCTCCCAAGTAGCTGGGACTACAGGCACCCACCACAATACCCGGCTACGTTTTTTTTTTTTCAAATTTTAGAGACAGGTCTCACTCTTGCTCGGGCTGGTCTGGAACTCCTGATCTCAGGCTATCCACCTGTCTTGGCATCCCAGAGTAAGGTGTGAGCCACTGTGTGCAGGCCAGATTGCCTTTTTATTTTTGTTTGTCTGTTTTTTGCTGTTTTTGGCTGGGGCTGGGTTTGAACCCACCACCTCCGGCATATGGGGCCAGTGCCCTACTTCTTTGAGCCACAAGTGCCGCCCCCAGATTGCCTTTTCTAATTCAAGTTGAGATCCTCCTGATTCTTGGTAAGTTGAATCATTTTCTTATTGAAACCTAGATATTTTGGACATGTTACAAGATTCTAGGACTTATTTATTTATTTTTGAGACAGAGTCTCACTATATCACCCTTGGTATAGTGCTGTGGCATCACAGCTCACAGCAACCTCAAACTCTTGGGCTTAAGTAATTCTCTTGCCTCAGCCTCCCAAGTAGCTGGGACTATAGGCATCTGCCATAACACCTGGCTATTTTTTTGTTGTTGTCATTGTTGATTTTATCTGGCCCAGGCTGGTTTTGAACCCGCCAGCCCGGTGTATGTGGCCGACACCCTACCCACTGAGTATGGGAGCCACCTCTAGGTCTCATTTAAATGCTGTGTTTTCTCAAGGGTCCTCTGACACTGCTCTGGCTGGAAAATGGGATGGTGCCACCTCATTACAGCCAATTGAGGGTGAAATTCAGATTTTCCACATTGCTTCCACTGAAACCAACGGGGGAGGTTTAAAGTTGGGAACGCCTTGCTATTCATAAGTGGAGATGGGAGCTCTGGGTCACCGCATGGCCTCTACTGATTCTGCATGGGGGTGGCCTTAATTGCTGAGCAGTGGTCAGTTCTAACCTCTGCTAGTTTCCTCTGATTCCACACCAGTGAGGAACAGAAGGGGGCTCATTACAGTCTGGCAAGGGTAGAAGTACAGACTCTCTACTTGACTTTTGCCAAAGCAAATAGAGGTGGAGGTCACAGTTTTTTGTGTGTTATTTGGCTGGAGTAGAATGGTTGGTGCCTTAAAGTCTCCTGTTGCGCTGGATTGCCCTTTTGCTGGTTCTGTAACTGCAAGAAGCAGTCTTTTCTTAAGGCTCTTTTTGCATCTGTGCCTATTAGCATTTCTGGGTTGTTGGCTTCTCCCGTTTGGGATACATATTGCAGAAAAATAATCCAGGGAACCTGCCATGAAGTTAATCTTCAAATGCCCAGGTCCCTACCTGGTCTGCCTTCTTCTCTCTACCTGTCAGAGTCTTCCTATGGTTATTTTTTATTTTTTTATTTTTTTTTCTTGCAGTTTTTGGCCAGGGCTGGGTTGGAACACGCCACCTCCGACATATGGTGCCGGCACCCTACTCCTTTGAGCTACAGGTGCCTCCCTCTTATGGTTATTTTAAATATAACGTCCAGGATTTTTATCTATACTTACTGAGAAGAGTAGGGAAAATTAGGACAACTTTCAGGGATGTAAGTTGTTTTAAGTTCTTTTTTTTGAGACAGAGTCTCACTTTGTCACCCTTGGTAGAGTTGTTATAGCTTTATAGCTTACAGCAACCTTAAACTCTTGGGCTTAAATGATCCTCTAGCCTTAGCCTCCCAAGTAGCTGGGACTACAGGTGCCCACCACAACACCTGGCTAGTTTTAAAGATGGGCTCTCACTCTGACTCATGCTGGTCTTGAACTCGTGAGCTCAAGTGATCCATCTGCTTTGGCCTCCCAGACTGCTAGGATTACATGGATGACCCATCCACTGCACCTGGCCCCATTATTCTTCTTATTTTACAAAATATCCTCAGTTTAGAGAAAAGGAAGTTGCCTAATAACATTGTTAGTTGAATAACTAACTTAAATGTACAACAAAACCTTAGGTGGATCCTATCTTTATATGAAAATCAAAGACAAATGTCTGGACCACCCACTCCAACCCCATTATTTCAACATACAACAGAATAGTGATTACATAGTAAGCTATCAATGATCAATAAATGAATTAATTAAATCTGTATTTTTTTTTTTTTGAGACAGAGCCTCAAGCTATCCCCTTGGGTAGAATGCTGTGGCATCACAGCTCACAGCAACCTCCAACTCCTGGGCTCAAGCGAGTCTCCTGCCTCAGCCTCTCAAGTAGCTGGGACCACAGGTGCCCACCACAACGCCTGGCTATTTTTTGGTTGCAGCCGTCATTGTTGTTTTGGCGGGCCTGGGCTGGATTCGAACCTGCCACCTTAGGTGTATGTGGCTGGTGCCTTAGCCACTAGAGCCACAGGCGCCGAGCCATTAAATCTGTATTTTAATCTGAATATATATTATTCTACCTGTTCTGTTAACTTTTAAAATACAGAGTCCCCAAGAGCTACATTCTTCCTTGGCTTTGGTTACACAGTCTTTTTACATTTCAAAGTATTATGGGGATACAAATATTTTTGGCTATGAAGAAGAATGACTTAATGCCTTTTGCAACAGTTTGGATGGAAATGGAGACCATTATCCTAAGTGAAGTATCTAAAGAATGGAAAAGCAAACAGCAATCATACTCTCTATTAAATTGGAACTAACTGACGAATACATGTGTGTATAGAGGAAAGTAAAATTCAATGGAAATCAAGCAGAGGGAGGGGGTAGGAGGGGATGAGCCAAAGCCTACTGTACCAGGTACAATGAACACCGTCTGGGTGATGGTTATGAACTCTATCATACACCCACCCCTTCCTTGGACTAGCCTTTATTCTTCCAGACCCAGTTTACATATTTCTTCTCATTTCCCTTAACCCCAAATTTATGTTGCATATGATATGCTCCCATGGAGTTCTGCTTTTGCCTACTAGCACTTACTTCTCTGTATTGTACCTGTCTATTTAATATTGTCCTTCCTTCTAGTCTATAAGCTTACTGAAGGGAGGAGTTAGATCTAAATATTCACAGTTGTAGAATCAACATCATACTATGCCTTTCATATTATAAGGACACAACAAATATTTGCTGAGTGAGTAGATTATTCTTAATTTGATTTTTCTTTGCACCTAGGAATGATCAAGTAGAAGAACCTCAGCTCTCAACCTGGTTTAATTTTGAGTAAGAACAAAAAATTCTGCTCTCAAAATAATAACATAAGTCAATTTGAAGAAGCAGGGTTCTCTCCATCCCCTCCCCCCTGCCATCATCAACTTTTAGCTATCCTATGTGATTTCTAGGACTTAATTGTTTTTCCTTTTTTTTTTAGACAGAGTCTTACTATGTTGCCCTCAGTAGAGTGCCACAGTGTCATAACTCACAGCAACCTCAAACTTTTGGGTTTAAGAGAGTCTCTTGCCTCAGCCTCCCAAGTAGCTGGGACTACAAGTGCCTGCCACAACACCCAGCTATGTTTTGTTGCAGTTGTCGTTGTTTTTAGCTGGCCTGGGCCAGATTCAGATCCACCAGCCCTCATGTATGTGGCTGGTGCCATAACCACTGTGCTATAGGCAACAAGCTGGAGTTTTTACTTTTAAGGTTTTTATAGGGTCCCTTTATAAAAAATCAGGCAATTAAGTGTTATAAAAGATTATAAACTGCCACACTTTATCTGGTTTAACATTCCCAATATTGTTAGGGGAAAGAAAAAAATGTCTTTAGACACAGCCTGAAAATACTGTTACTCTTCTTGATTTGGGCATCAACACTCAGAGGAGAATTCTATTACTTTTGCAGTTTTTTTTTTGTCCGGGGCTGGGTTTGAACCCACCACCTCCAGCATAAGGGGCTGGCGCCCTACTCCTTTGAGCCACAGGTGCCACCTGAGAATTCTATTCCTTTTAATGGTTATGTAATATTTTATTTTATGGCTATATATCAATTTTTTGGACAATTCCTTATTGGATTTGCATTGTTTACTATTTGGGGGCCTCTTCAACCTATGAGATAGTGGCAATATTATTTTTCATAAGTAATGCTTTAGTGAATAAACTTGTACACATATTTTTGCACATCACTGTGTGAATTTAGATCAATTCCTAGAGCCATAAGTTAAAAGGATATAGATTTTAAATTTTGATGTAGGTTGCTAAACTGCCCTTGAAAAAAATGTGCCATTATTTTCTAGGCTTCAGTGGGTAAATGTTAGTAATATTTTATTTTGTGATTTATTTACTTGCTATTAGTTTAGTAATATCAAACTTCTTATTGCCAAATTTCTAGTTAAAATATCTGCTTCAATTTTTATTTCTCTAATTATTATTGAATTTGACCATGTCTTATATTTTAGTGTTCATCTGTATTTCACGTTCTGTGAATTTTTTTCTTCTATTCTTATTTTTGTCTATGAGCTGCAGGCACACAGAATTAGATAAATATTAATTCTTGCTTCATGACACGTCATCATTGGTTCATGGAAAACCTATATATTATTTGCTTGCTTTCTTGATTATTTATTTTTAATGAAACAAAAATCTCAACCTTCAATGACCAATGTCTAGCTTTGTGTCCTTTCCAATACCCTCACACTGTCCTCACCTGACCTCCTGAAATAGCTGCTATTCGAAATCCTGGTTCATTATCCCCTTGATTTATTTTTTTAGATTTAAATTTTTATCCTATAAATGTATTCTGGGGAAAAAGTCCATCATTAAACTTTAGTTATTTATAATTTTGTAAAGAGATTATCAGGTGGCATGGCATCTTCAGGGATTAATTTTTTCCTTACTATTAGATTATTAAGATCCATTGAGAAATGGTGTATCACTAGGATTCCTTTTGTTATAAATATAAAATATGTTATAATTTATTTTAATTATAATAAAATATAAAATTATATATCACATGTATTATTATTAAAATTATAATTTTTAATCATAATAATTGTGAAAATATATCTAATAATTGTGAAAATATATCATGGTGTCATAGTTTATAGCAACCTCAAACTCTTGGGCCCAAGTGATTCTCTTGCCTCAGCCTCCCAAGTAGCTGGGACAACAGGCGCCCACCACAATGCCCGGATATTTTTTTGGTTGTAGTTGTCATTGTTGTTTGGCAGGCCCCAGGCTGAGCTCAAACCCACTAGCTCTGGTGTATGTGGCTGGCACCCTAGTCACTGAGCTTCAGGCGCCGAGCCGGGTTTTGCTATTATTAACATTGTTGCTATAAATATTCTTAAACATGGCTCTTTGGGTAGAAGTAGAACCTCTGAGTGGTAAGGTATGTGAGTCTTCAACCTATGAGATAGTGGCAATATTATTTTCAAACTGTATATTCCAATTTAAATTTCCACCTACAAAGAAGAATAGATCCCGTTGATGTGTGCTAGCACTCACTATTGCCAATAGAATGGGTGTAAACATTTATCATTTTGTGGTCTTCTGAATTTCTTTAATCACCAAGACAATGGAGCATTTCCTCATGAGTTTGCTGGTCACATATGCTTCCTCTTCAGTGACATGTGTTCATATACTGTATTTTGCCCATTTCTGTTGAATTTTTTTGTACTTTGTTGATTTTAGAACACATTCTTGATACTAATCTTTTGTCTGCTAGGAATATCATAAATGTTTTCTCTCAATTTTAGATTAAATAGTGGCCCAACATTTATCTCTGACCTCACTGTCAACTATTTTCTCCCTTATCACTCTGTTTAAATCACACTGGCCTCTTTGATGTTCCTCAGATACATGAAGCATGTTATCACCCCCAGCCCTTTGCACCTTCTGTTCTTTCTGCACAGACCATTCATCCCCCAAATAGCAAAAATGGTTCATTCTTCACTATCCTCAAGAAACTATTTAAATGTTACTTTAAAAAAAAACAAAAAACACAGGGTTAATAACAGCCACTATTTACTTACCATTTTTTATATGCAATGTCATGACAGTCATGGCAAGCAGAATTCATGCCCATTTTATTCCCAAAAAAACCCTGAAACTCAGAGAATCAGAGCATTGCTGAAGCTGGAATTAGAATTCCAGGTTGTCAACTCCAAAGTTCTTCTCTGAACTATCATACATGAATTATACTACCTCTCAAACATATCTTTTCAAATCCTAGTTTCCCAAAACAAAAAACCGAAATGGTCACATCTTTTGTAGATAAAGACCTGTTATTTACCTAATACATTTAACCACTTTCTATAAAGTTTCTTATCTGAAGGAGACTGGCGGCATTACTATTTCTAGTTATACTGCTAATTAACCTTCAACTGTTTGGATAGCACATAAGAAATAACACTGCTCACATATAAACAAAGCAGGTCAATGAAATGTGCACAACTTAAATGTTACTTTAGCAACGAAGCTTTTCCCAACTACCCTATATATTCCCCATTCCCTTACCCAGCTTTATTTTTCCCCATTGCATTCACCAACACCTGATATATGATATATTTGATTATTTATTCATTTATTATCTGTCTCTCCTCAGCAGAATGTGCCTAGAAAAGTGCCTAAATGTACAGGAGCTCAGTAAATAAATGAATCAAATCTCTTCTCCAATGGCAATGACAGCACTTCCATAACAATCTCATAGTGGTAATAGCAGGCATTCTTTAATTAGAAGGCTTGTGTTTTATTATTAAGCATCATATAGGCTTTTGGTTTAGGATATATATTCAGAGAAGGAATGAAATGACTTCTTCAATATATTAGATGTTAGTGAAAATCTTCACTATTGGCTTCTATTAAAAAAAAAACTGTAAGCTTAAAGAAAATAGGAAAGAATTAGTATCTCAGAACAGTAAAGAAATGTGAAAAACAAGGAAGTTAAGAGGATTTTTTCTTCACAAAGACCAGAGCATACCATAACACTATTGTAATCAGATCAATAAGGTATAAAGTATTATGTCACAGTAAATATGAAAGGTGACATATAACAAAAATAGTATTTTAAGAATCAGCGAGAAAACTTATTAATATTTAATGAATTATGCTGGTACTACTGGCAATACAAGTAGAAAAAAGTTCCCCCTCATCTTATGGCATATACAAAAATAAATTTCTGATGTATTCATTTAATTTTAATAGTTATTCAATTTTATTTACTTTATTAATACATTTGTTTTAAGACAAATGTAAAAACCAAAACAATAAAGTATTTTCTTAGAAAATCTATAAGACAGCTCTGCGCCTGTGGCTCAAGTGGCTAAGGCTCCAGCCACATACACCCAAGGTGTCGGGTTCAAATCCAGCCCGGCCCACCAAACAACAATGACGGCTGCAACCAAAAAATGGCCGGGCGTTGTGGCGGGCACCTGTGGTCCCAGCTACTTGGGAGGCTGAGGCAGAAGACTTGCTTGAGCCCAGGAGTTGGAGGTTGCTGTGAGCTGTGATGCCACAGCACTCTATCCAGGGCGACAGCTTGAGGCTCTGTCTCAAATAAAAAAAAAAAAGAAAATCTATAAGACTCCTAGCACTGTGGGAGGCTGAGGTGGGTGGATTACTTGAGCTCAGGAGTTCAAGACCAGCCTGAGCAAGAGTGGGACCCCATCTCTGAAAGCGGGGCATTGTGGTGGGCGCCTCTAGTCCCAGCTCCTTAGGAGCCCAGGAGTTTGAGCTTGCTGTGAGCTATGATGACGCCACAGCACTCCAGCCCAGGTGACAGAGCAAGACTCTGTCTTTAAAAAAAAAAAACACACACACACAAAAAAAGAAACTATAAGACCACATGCAGGTGGATTTCTTCCCAATTTAATTGCATAAATCAGGCCTCCGTTTTCCTTTGGTCTCGTGCCTCTGAATAATCTTTCATCTTTGGCTCCATAACCTTTCATTTGGTGCTGAACCCAGGATGGGGAGAAGCCCCTTTGGGGGACTGAAGTGTACCACATCAGACCCAGCTAAACAGACCCTTCTTCCAACCAGACGAAAGAAAACGGGAAACTTCTCTGACCCTGCCTAAACTTCATCCATCTAATGGTGCTCAGTTCTTCCGAGGAAGCTATGACTGTATTGAGGTGAAGCCCTCACTTCATTGAGCACTAGCACCATTCTGGGCAGGACCACCCCAGGACTTGCCTGTACCAGGGCCTCCATCTCCAAGCTCGTGTGCATCTACTCAGCCTTCATTTTACAGGATGATGATGTGATAGTCATGGAGAGTAAGATCAATGCTTCATGAAAGCAGCTGGTGTAAATGTTGAACCTTTTTGGCCTGGCTTGTTTGTAAAGGCCCTGGCTAATGTCAACAATGGGAACCTCATCTGCAATATAGGGCCTGTGGACCAGCTCCATCAGCTGGTGCTGCACCTGCGGGAGGTCTTGCCCCCTTCACTGCTACTGCCCCAGTTGATGAGAACAAAGTGGAAGCAAAGAAAGAAGCTGACGATGGCATGGGCTTTGGTCTTTTTGACTAAATCTCCTTTATAACATGTTCAATAAACAGTTGAACTCTTAAAAAAAAAAGCACTTAAGTTATTATTGTAAACTAGAGAACAGAGACTGACTGGGGATTACGGATCAGATCGTTAGTTCTAGCTCTTCCACTAACTGTCCACATGGTGTTAGAAAGTTACAGTTTCTGCCAGGTATGGTGGCTCACGCCTTTATCCTAGCATTCTGGGAGGCTGAAGCAGGTGGATTGCTTGAGCTCAGGAGTTTGAGACCAGCTTGAGCAAAAGTGACACCCCATCTCTACTAAAAAAAAAAAAAACTGAGGCAAGAGGATCACTTGAGCCCAAGAGTTGGAGGTTGCTGTGAACTATGACCTCACAGCACACTACGCAGGGCAACAGCTTGAGACTCTGTCTCAAAAAAAAAAGAAAGTTACAGTTTCTATAAGTCTCAAAGTTCCTCATTTGCAAATATGAATTAGTATACTCTACTTGCTTTAAAAATTGTCCTAAGTAGCACAGAAAACATGCAAAAGAACATGTAATGTAATAGCTGTTCATAATTTTAAGTGCTCAGTTGAATATATATGAAAGCACTTTGTGAATTGTAAAGAACTCTGTAATATTAATATATAGCTATAGTATACTGATGATGAAGATAATGGTCACAATTACTTTTGAACACTCATATAGGGTTTTGCTAATAACTATATGAAATGTCCTAGAGAGACATTATGGTCTTTTGAGATGTTTAAGGTTATTGCTTTACCCTAAGTTAATAAATGAATTATCAAGAAATGGCTACATTTAACATCTAAGAAGACCTTGTCAATTCCTCTGTGTGTGTGCGATTTCCATTTATTCTTGAGTTATTAAAATTTAGTCTTTCTTGCTTAAAAAAAAAGACAACGCGCAAAATCTAGGCAAGGATTAATTAATCCTGGAAATCTAATAGCTATTTAAAAAGATGTATTTGGGCTCGATGTCTGTGGCTCAATCAGCTGAGGCGCCAGCCACGTACACCTAAGGTGGCGGGTTCGAGTCCCCAGCCCGGGTCCACCAAACAACAATGATGGCTGCAACCAAAAAATGGCCGGGCGTTGTGGCAGGCGCCTGTGGTCCCAGCTACTTGGGAGGTGGAGGCAGGAGACTTGCTTGAGCCCAGGAGTTGGAGGTTGCTATGAGCTGTGATGCCATGGCACTCTACCTAGGGGAATAGCTTGAGGCTCCGTCTCAAAAAAAAAAATGCCATATTCCTAATCACAGAGCTAGTCTGTGGCAGGTCTTGCAGTTCCCAATCCTTCTTGCTTTCTAGTGGGTCATTATTCCTTTGTTAACAAACTTCTTTCCCATTTTCTTTCTTTTTTTTTTAGAGACAGTTTCACCTTGTTGCTCTTGGTAGAGTGCTATGGCATCATAGCGAACAGCAACCTCAAACTCTTGAGGATTGCTCAAGCAATCCTCTTGCTTCAGCTTCCCGAGTAGCTGGGACTACAGGCACCCACCACAATGCTGGCTATAATAAACATTACT
>CAUYQV010063975.1:0-10207 GCA_963574575.1 Galagoides demidoff
GTTTTAAAACAATAACTGAGAAAATGACATGAAGGCTGTGTTGGTCAGTTTGATGGAAGTATTTCGGATTGCATGTGAAAACCCCACACTGTACCCCAGAAGTGCATTAATGTACATAGTTACCATTCAATAAAAAAAAAAAAAAGACTCTATTGTAGGGCAAGGAGAAGTGGCTCATGCTTATAATCCTAGCATTCTGGGAAGCCAAGGCGGATGGATTGCCTGAGTTCCCCAGTTCAAGCCCAGCCTGAGCAAAAGGGAAACCTCGTCTCTAAAAAATAGCTGGGTGTTGTGGTGGGCACTTGTAATCCTAGCTATTTGGGAGGCTGGGGCAAGAGAATCACTTGAGCCCAAGAGTTTGAGGTCACTGGGAGCTATGATGCCCTGGCATTCTACCCGGGACAACAAAGTAAGGCTTTATCTTAAAAAAAAAAAGACTCCATTGCTCTATTTTACCTATGTGGGGAGTTGGCCTGTAAGCTGGAGAGTCCTCTGCATCCTTCTGCTGTCAGCACACTAAGTTCTCATTAGTAGATTGGTGTGTGTGGGGGGCGGGGAGGGGTACCTTCTCCTCAGGTGTCCAGGTGTGAGTAATTAGGATTAAGGTGAGTGGCACTTGAGATGGGGGCTACATCCTTGTCCTCTTTCCCTGTGAAAGCCAGCTTCCTGGCTATGCACCTAACAATTCTAATTCTAAGGAAGCAATTATAGTGTGTCTAAAACCTTTTCTCCAAGAAATAAAAATCCTTATTTGTTCTTCAAATAAGGTAATAGCTAAGTAATTTTTAATATAATTATGTCTCATTTGCTTTAATTGTACCAAGAATTTTTAAATATCTACTCTATTTTCTTTCACATAGTAATTTTGACATGGAGAAGTTTCATGTTGTTACCACCTCATTATGGAAACCCAAAGCAAGCATTTCAAGGTAGTAAAAACAGGAATTGCAAATATGACCTGATCACACAACCAAGAACCTTAGACTATTCAAGGAAAACAAACAGTATAAAAGAAAGGCACAGAATTTAGAAACAGAATTAACATTTGAGATATAGGCTTACTCGAGCACACAAAGCAATGCTTTATAAATTGCAATGACCATCATCGTAAATCAGCTGTAGCGATTTGAAATTTTATCAGGAAAACCAAAATTCTCATAATCTATGCTTAATATTATAATTGACTACAGTAATGTGCTTGTTGTTGAATAGAGGAATACCTCCAGAAAATAATACACAAACAAAAAAGAAATAAAACATGAAGGAGATATTAAGAAGTCCTAATAAAATTATCTTGTGCTGAAAACTATTGTGATTGCTAGATAGAAAAGGCTTACCAAGTATTGAGTGGCAGGAATATCAAACTCACAGACACACACACACATTGGGCACATTATGGTAACATTCCTGAATCTTTAGAATTAAAAAAGAAATCAGTTTTATGAGAATTATATGACACATAAAACAGACTTCTTATTGGAAGTATTTGTTACAAGATGATGGCAGAAATATATCTTCAGGATGCTGAATATAATTGATCTTGAAATAAAATCTATGCAAATTAAATTTTTGTTTAAATGAAAGGACATAATAAGAACTCATATTTTTTCAGAGAAAGTACTCAGTCTGTAAGAATTATAAGATCAGTGAAACCTACATTAAATATGAATAAATATGATCTTTTAAAAAAATGCACAAGTCTATAACTTAATCCCAGAATCACTTATTAAATAGACGATATGAAGTGGGGAATTGGAAAAGACAGCATGAAAAATGAATTGGGTTTTCTTAGATTTTCATTTATTGTTTTTATTTCTGTATATGTTAAAAAGGCAAAACTATTAAAATGTATGTATCTGTACCTTTTTCTGTCTTACAAATCATTATAGGACCAAGAATGTGAAATAGAAAATTAAAAATTCTAAAACAGGCAAAAAAGGGGGGAGTGTAATCAGATCATGGCAAACAGAAAACAACAGAATAGCAGAAATAATTTCAAATATTTTATTAATTAAAATGGGTCTGAATATACATATAAATAACAGAGCTTCACAGATTGTATTATACCTTTCTATAAGGCATAGAATTAAAGCAGAAAACTTTCAATAATAACATGGAAATATAAATACCAGAAAATCTTAAGAGAAATTAAATATAAAAACATTAATATCAACTATACTATAATTATTAAAGCATTAGAAAGAAAAACAACTTACATTATTCACAGGAGCTACAAGTCTGAAGTATCCTGCTATAATTGTTGAATGAATGATTTTTTAAAATTAATTTTACTTCCTATGTTTTGGAGTTATACTGACAGATGTATAAAGGTCATTGTAAAACATTTTGGAGACTGAGTGGATGCTCTTTAATTCTTTACACTACAACTTACATTAATGAGAATAGAGGAAGATTGTATTAGTCAGGTAGGTATAATGCAAAAAATATATATTTTTTACTCGAGTGTTCCAGTCCAACTGATATTTAATGGTAAAAGCTTTCCCAGGATCATTTATGGGTCCCAATTCCTTACATATTTTCTCCTTCCATCGTCTATAACCTCCTCCAAGAGTCTTTTTGCTCTCTGCATTCTTATGAGTAAGAGAAAAAGCAAAAATAAATATGGCCTTTTGTGGATCCAAATGGGGGAGCATATATATCACTTCAGTGTCTGTTCTTTTGGCCAGAGGTGGGATAAAGATTCACACTGCAAGGGACACTGAAATATGTCATCAATGTCTGTTCTCAGCAAGAGCTAAAGAATTAAAGAGCATCCACTCAGTCTCCAAAATGTTTTACAATGACCTTTATACATCTGTCAGTATAACTCCAAAACATAGGAAGTAAAATTAATTTTAAAAAATCATTCATTCAACAATTATAGCAGGATACGTCAGACTTGTAGCTCCTGTGAATAATATTATATATATAAGATTTTACATGTATACAAATCTAGAATTTCCCAGGAGCAATATAAAGTATATACAAACATATTTGAATGAGTTATAAAGATAGAAGTTAAGCAACAAGTTCACTATTTTCTAACTCAGCTTCATATCATACATAAATAAATGTATAAGTCTATGTACTTGTATATATACATATATATGCACATAGTTTATATTTGTTTTAAAATACATAAGGCAATATCATATATGTCATATATATATATATAAATGTTCTCTCTCTACTAACATGTTATTAATATCTTAAAGTTCTATATGAACACCAAAAAGCTACTTATAAATTCTACTGAAGTCACAGGTACAACTCCAGTCAAGTTTTTTGTTATTTCCTAGTTGGTTTTTCCTTCTCCTTTATCCTATTTATTTATTTATTAGCTACAAAAGTTGAATAATATGAAATGAACTTTTATGGTAGGTGAGATTTAGGTTAGTATTTCTGATTAAAAGTATTTCTAGTTTTTAGAATAAATAATTTAGGAAAGTGGTCAAATTTTTCCTGAATGTCGTTATCTGCAGGAAACACACTTAGCCTCAAAAGACAAATTAAAACTCAGAGTTAAGGGTTGGAAGACAATTTTTCAGGCAAACAGAATTCAGAAGAAAAGAGAGGTTGAAATCTTATTTTCAGATACATGTAGATTTGAAGTAACTGAAGTCAAAAAAGACAAAGATGGTCACTTCATATTGGCCAAGGGAAAAATATAAGAAGACATTTCAATTCTATATATTTATTCACCCAATTTAAATGCGCCCAGATTCTTGAAACAAATCTTAATTAGTCTGAGTAATATGATATCCTATAACACCGTAATAACAGGAGACTTTAACACTCCTCTTACAGAGCTAAACAGATCCTCTAAACAGAAATTAAACAAAGATATAAGGGACTTAAATGAAACCGTAGAACAGTGGTTCTCAACCTTCTTAATGCCACAAGCCTTTAATATAGTTCTTGTGGGTCATGATCCACAGGTTGAGAACTGCTGCCCTAGAATAACTGTGCTTGATAGATGTATATAGAATACTGCACCCCAAAGCTAAAGAATATCAGCCCATGAAACTATCTCCAAAATTGATCATATCCTAGGACACAAAGCAAACCTCAACAGAATCAAAAGAATTGAGTTTTACCTTCTCAGACCACAGGCACTAAAGGTGGAAGTCAACTCCAATAAAAACGTTCAACCCCACATAAAGGCCTGGAAATTAAACAACCGTATGCTGAATGACAGTGGGTGCAGGAAGAAAGAAATGAGGAAATCATTAACTTCCTTGAGCATAACAACAATGAAGACACAAGCTACCAAAAACCTGTGGGATACAGTAAGAGCAGTCCTAAGAGGAAAATTTATCTTTAGATGCCTACATTTGAAAAACAGATCCATCTTATGGAATTGGAAAAAGAATAACAATCTAAGCCTGAATCCATCAGAAGAAAAGAAATATCAGAAATTAAATCAGAGATCAATGAAATTGAAAACAAAAGAATCATTCAGAAAATTAATAAAACAAGAAATTGGGTTTTTGAAAAAATAAATAAAATAGATAAACCTTTGGCCAGACTAACTAGAATAGAACAGTACAATCTCTAGTAACCTCAATCAGAAATGATAAAGGGGAAATAACAACTCATGCCACAGAGATACAAGAGATTATCTCTGAATATTACCAGAATCTCTATGCCCAGAAATTTGACAATGTGAAGGAAATGGATCAATTATTGGAATTACACCTTCTCAGGGAGATTTCCTAGACTTATCCCAGATGAAATAGATCTCTTGAACAGATCAATTTCAAGCACTGAGATCAAACAAACAATAAAAAAAACTCAACAACAACAAAAAAATGCCCTGGTCTGGATGGCTTCACACCAGAATTCTATCAAACTTTCAAAGAAGAGCTTATTCCCATAGTGCAGAAATTATTCCAAAATATTGAGGAGGAAGGAATCTTTCACAACACATTCTACAAAGCAAGCATCACCCTCATACCCAAACTAGGAAAATATCCAACTAAAAAGGAGAACCAGTTTCACTAATGAATATAGATGCAAAAATTCTCAATAAAATCCTAGGCAATAGATTACAGCTTACCGTCAAAACAGTCATACATCATAATCAAGTAGGTTTCATCCCAGGGATGCAAGGCTGGTTTAACATACGCAAGTCTATAAACATTATCCCTGTATGAACAGAAGCAAAAACAAAGACCACATGATCCTCTCAATAGATGCAGAAAAACCATATGATAAAATGCAGCATTCTTTTCTAATTAGAACACTGAAGAGTATAGGCATACGTGGCACAGTTCTTAAACTGATCAAAGCTATTTATGACAAACCCACAGCTAATATTTTACTGAATGAAGTAAAACTGAAAACTTTTCTTCTTAGAACTGGAACAAGACACTGTCACCATTGCTATTCAACATAGTGCTGGAAGTTCTAGCCAATACAATAAGGCAAGACAAGGAAATAAAGGGCATCCAAATGGGAACAGAGGAGGTCAAACTCTCCCTCTTTGCTGACAATATGAGCTTATACTTAAAAAACCACAAAGACTCAAGCACAAGACTCCTGGAAGTCATCAAGAAATACAGTAATGTCTCAGGATATAGAATCAGTGTCCAAAAGTCAGTAGCCTTTGTTTATGCCAGTAACAGCCAAGATGAGAGGCTAATTAAGGACACAACTCCCTTCACTATAGCTTCAAAGAAAATGAAATACCTAGGAGTATACCTAACAAAGGAGGTGAAAGACCTCCGTAAGGAAAATTATGAAACCTTAAGAAAGAAAATAGCAGAGGATAGTAACAAATGGAAGAACGTAGCATGCTCATGGCTGGGAAGAATCAACATTGTTAAAATGTCTATACTTCCCAAAGCAATCTAACCATTCAATACAATCCCTATTAAAATACCAGCATCATACTATCAAGACTTGGAAAAAATGATTCTTTGTTTTGCATGGAGCCAGAGAAAACCCTTTATAGCTAAGGCAGTTCTTAGTAACAAAAACAAAGCCAGGGCCATCAGCATACCAGATTTTAGGCTGCATTACAAATCCACAGTGGTCAAGACAGCATGGTACTGGCACAAAAATAGAGACATAGACATTTGGAATCGAACAGAAAATCAGGAAATGAAACTAACATCTTACCACCACGTAATCTTCCATAAACCAAAGAAGAAGATACACAAGGGGAAAGACTCCCCATTCAATAAATAGTGCTGGGATAACTGGATATCCAGAAGGAAAAGACTGAAACTGGACCTGCACCTTTTTCCACTCACAAAAATTGATTCAAGATGGATAAAGGACTTAAATTTAAGGTATGAAACAAAAGTCCTCAAGGAAAGCATAGGAAAAACACTGGAAGATAACAGCCTGGGGAAAGACTTTATGAAGAAGACTTCCGCGGCAATTGCAACAACAACGAAAATAAACAAATGGGACTTAACAAAACTGAATAGATTCTGTACAGCTAAGGAGAGAACAACCAAAGAAAATAGACAACCTACACAATGGGAAAAGATATTTGCATATTTTTAATCAGACAAAGGCTTGATAACTAAGATCTATAGAGAACTCAAATAATCCCCATGAAAAAGGGCAACAATCCCATACATCAATGGGGAAGAGAGATGAATAGAGCCTTCTCTAAAGAAGAAAGATGAATGACTGGCAAACATATGAAAAAAATGCTCATCATCCCTAATTATTAGAGAAATGCAAATCAAAACCACCCTGTAATATCATCTAACCTCAGCAAGAATGGCCCACATCACAAAATCTCAAAACTACAGATGCTGGCGTGGATGTGTAAAGAAAGGAACACTTTTATACTGCTGGTGGGACTGTAAACTAATACAACATTTTTAAAAGAAAGTATGGAGAACCCTCAAAAAACTCAGTCTAGACCTCCCATTTGATTCTCAATCCCATTACTGGGCATCTACTCAGAAGGAAAAATATCCTTTTATCATAAGGACGCTTGCCTTGGACTGTTTATTGCAGCTCAACATACAATTGCCAAATTGTGGAAACAGCCTAAAGTCCCACCAACCCAGGAATGGATTAACAAGCTGTGGTATATGTATACTATTCAGCCATTAAAAATGATGGAGACTTTACATCTTTTGTATTAACCTGGATGGAAGTGAACACATTATTCTTAGTAAAGCATCACAAGAATGGAGAAGCATGAATCTCATGTACTCAATTTTGATATGAGGACAATTAATGACCTAGTACAAGGTGGGAGTTGGGAGAAAGGGATAGCAGAGAGAGAGAGGGAGGAAGGAAGGGGTTGGAGGAAAAGAAGAGCAGAGAGAGGGAAGAAGGCAGGGGGTTGGGGTCTTGGTGTGTGACACACCTTTTGGTGGCAAGACAAAATTATAAGAGGGACTTTACCTAACAAATGCAATCAATGTAACCTGGTTTCAATGAAACCCCAACAATAAAAAAAATTTTAAAAAAGTAAACAACACAGTGTTTTAGGCTTGATCTTGCTGCATTTCTAGGAAGCTTGAATTAGTGAAATTGTTTAGCATTCTGATTCTTCAGGCAAGTATTCTTTTACTCATAGAAAAGAAAAAAAGAGATACTATTACCTCATATTTCTACTTCTTCATTGCTGGCAGAGAGACACAGACATACATTGCACATACTAAACATAATGTCCACTGTTAGTTTTTCTCTCCCCTAAAATATAAGCTCCATGAGGAAAGAGACCAAATCTTTAATGTTTCTGTATCTCCAGCACCTAGAATCTGACTTGACCATAGCAAATTTTAGCATAGTTTATTTGTGGAATGTTATATGAGAAGAGGCAGCTAAGCCAAAAATAGGTGACAATTTTAAAAAGATGAAAAGAAAAATCTCTTCATTTCACCTCTCTCCCTAACCAGATCTATCTCTACTAGAACACCTTGCCCTGGGTCCTTAAAATACACTGGCCTTATTTCATCCAACATGAGCTAAATCTCTATTTCAACAAGTGGGAATATTGCTGTCAATATTAACGATGGGAATGAGTCAATTTGTATGTTAATTGCTAACACAGAGACCAAGAACTGTTAATTTAAAAAAGATGAAAAGCTTGTCTGAAGGAATTCTCCCTGTCTCCTTTATTCCAGATTTGTGCACAATTATTTCCTAATGTCATGTTGAACCTGCTGACAGAGAAATGACATTTTCTATCTACGCAACAACTGGCCTTCTCCCATATGTGGTAAAATATTAAAGAATTTAAATATTCACATTGATAATTCATTAAGCTGACCTCTAGCAAATGTGGATTTCTGGCATTTACTCAGCTTTCTTGTACCACTGTGCACAGGCTTTCCCATGATTTATTTGTCCTACATTGAGTTCTACTTTCCAATCTTCTTGTCACCAATTTTAGTCTCTCTGATCAGTCTTTTCTGTCACTCTCTCTGGAGTCTCATTTCAGTATGCCTCATAAAAAATATATTAGTGATCACACTAAAAGACTCTCAGCTTCTGTTTCTGTGCCTATCTACATGCAGACAGCTCTAGAAGACATGGCCTGTTCTGCTTGCTAGGGTTTACTGGGGTCCAGGATTATTATTCAAGGTAGATTCTACGGGCCCCAGTGATCCCCTGGCCTTGTATTAATGGGTTTTTCTCCTAAAGATGCAAATAATGGCTGCCTACATTTCTGTTTTAATTGTCTCAAAATGAGGCAATCTGGCACCCTTGCAAAGCCATAAATAATCCTTTGGAACCACTTACAGAGATGCTCTATCATGACGGTTTTCAGGGCTTGATGGTGAAAAATGCGCAGTGCCTAGCAGCCACCATAAAACAGATCACACCTGTGGAAGGGGGTTTGCTGAAGGAAGTTTCTCCTCAATTCTACTCCTTGCTGCAGGTATAAAACCCGTCTTTGTGGGTTAATACTATCATAGCAGGGAAAAGACTCAAGCGCATTATTCAGACTCTTCTCAAGGGAAAATTCGGTTAATCTGTCAAAAATGAAAGTGGGGGACTGTGCCTCGGCTGCAGGTGGGTTAATTTTGCTTGTGTATTTTTTTTTAATTTTCCACCAAATTGGGGGAAGCTTATATTCAATCACCATTTGAATTCACTTTCCAAAACTATCCCAGTTCTAACTTTAAGCACTTTGATAATTTATGCTTGGAATTAGGAGAGTGCTAAAGAGTTCTTGACTGAAAATTCAATTTTACTGTCACATATTAAAAGTTGACCCATTATAGAAAATTAAATCTAACTGTGAAAACAAGGGTTGGAATATAGATCAAGCTTCCATCTTTATAATTGGTACTTGTATTTATCATTATGTACTCTGATATACAGTCTCTGAAGCACAGAAGCGTTCTATATTTATTGAATATATGAATTAATGAATATGACTTTTAATATCGTCCTAATTCCCCTGATAAAAACATTATGTATGGTTTCACAGGCATTTACCTAGATATAAATTTAGCATTCATCCAGAAATTAAATTATTGCTTTCCTGGCCATATGGAAAGGAGTCAAAACCTCCCATACTGCATGTGAGAATATCACACAGTTCCTGATATTCACAAATGGGCACTCCGACATCAAAATATCAAATAGTGTGTGTTTAAGAGGCGAGAAAGATGCAAAGCATAACTGATGAACACTTCATGGTGTGGGGAAACAGCGGACAAGTCTCAGTCATGTAGAATACTTACTTTGACTGAACTTTTCTGTCATGATATACCTTGAGAATTAAGGAAATCTTTTATTAAAAAGACTTGGGTGAATAGGACATCCTAAAGCAGGAGAAAGGTAAGTCTAATACATGTGTATCACGATTCCTTATTCTCAAAGTACAGATGGTGACTGGATTATTCAGTGAGGACACAGAGAGGGCCTAATCAGTAAAGAAAGAAATTAAATGATCAGACATTCTTAGACGAGGAAGAGACAAGCACACCATGAAAACAGAGCTTAGCAGAACTCAGTTGTCCTGTTCAGTCTTGTTCTTTTAAAGGCTTTGCTTAAAGTACTTATGGAAGAAAAAAATTCTTCCTTAACTCAATGATTTCTAAGGGAAAAAGTAACATTTGAACAACTTACCTTTGTGAGCTACTTTATTTCTTAACAATTTCTACTCTTAAAAAGCAATTCTTAATATCTCATGTCAAATATTGCCAAGTTACAAACTGATAAATTATTCATGTAAATATTTAAATACTTATCTGCTGATTTTTTTAATTTTGTTATT